>CM056168.1:34401908-34464766 GCA_029691765.1 Entomobrya proxima
TAATTGGATGATATCATTATGCTTACTTTCGGGAACAGAAGGTGATGGAAGCTCCATCATGGAACACATAATACACTTAAACCCAATGGCTCATTCGCATTCATTTTCGAAGAAAACAATTTCCGGTCCCTGATTAGGTGCTCATTACAGTTGAAGGTTTCAGGAAATGGAATGCAGATATTGATGTTAAAATTGTCATTTCATCTACTCTACGTCCACTGTTCATCCCCACACCAGCTTCATTTTCACTTTAGAGGTTTTGGCAAGCACAAGCACACACACAACATTAATCCAATCCAAACTCTAGACTTGCAAATAATCTTTGCCAGAAATTCAAAGAAACAACCATGCATGTTTCTGACCTTTTTTCAAATAAGAATCCCCCTCAATATTCCACTGGATGGGCTTCTAAAGTGAGTCCCAGCAGTGGTAAGCTAACTAAACTGAACGGTTGGACTCCAATAAGGCTGTCTGGACGGTTGAGATTCAATCGAAAGAAACAGATAAAGCCATCAAATGATACGGAGCAGAAACCTAACGGTGCAAGTAGCCATGTTCCTTCTTTAACTGGAGGTGGAGATGGTGGCAAGAAAAGAGTTTCGCGAAAAAGTGTATTTCCTAGCTGTAGTCACCAGTTTCATGAATATTGCCAGCATACTTCACTCCATGGCTTCCGCTATGTAACGGAAGAAAAACGGACCCTAAGTGAAAGGTATGTGGGTATTTGCAATTGGATTTTTTTACTTTGGGTTCATTAAGGGATGCAGCAGAAGAAAAATGATTGCATTTAATGAAAGAAATTTTCATTCCTTGATTCAAAACTTTGTAGGATTTTCTGGATCTGTTGGTGTATATTCGGTATTAGCTCTGCTGGATACATGATGAGTAAAATCTGGCAACGATGGCAAACAAATCCTGTTTTGACCTCGATTGCTACAACTAATTTGCCAGTTTCGGCAATCAACTTTCCTGCAGTCACGATTTGCACAGTGAACAAAGCTGTATCAGAAAAGTTGATCATACAAGGATGTCGCCTAAAGTACACCTATATAATAATTTATCGCGTTTTTTGCACATTAACAACATTAATTGTAATATAGTACATTTTTAAATAGTTACAACTTCACAGAAATGCGTAAGATCATCAGCACAATTGTCGACCCAGAATCTCGAAATAATGATGAGGAAGAGGATGGGGATAAATCTAAACTCAAAGTTGATGCAAAGGAAGCTCTGAGGATGTTGCGCTTGGTTGCTCCCAAGTGTTCAGATTTCATATTATGATGCGAACTGAATGGCCGTGACACGCCATGCAAGGAACTTTTTAAATTGGTCTTAACTGATACGGGTTACTGTTGTACATTCAATGCAATGGACACAAAAAGCAAAAATATGAATGGGTAAGCTAATAATTCGATAGCATACAATATAGTGTTAACCGTTAAGATCTTAAGACTTGCTTAGATGATTGTCCACTTGTTCAGAGAGAAGTAAAAATGATTCCCGAAAATACCTTTTAGTTTTCAAAGCGATTACACTAGTAATAATGTGCAAATAGTCGTTTAGGTGGATATTTGTCATTTGAAATTTGCTTGCATTGTTGCACTATGTTGCATGTTATGATGACGCTCATATCTCCTAATGACATGAAATTTAAAAAAGATCTACCCATGATATACTGAGCAAAGCAAAGATTGCTGATACGACAGTTTTTCTTTGTTCAAAAATCAGAAAAATGCATGATTCATATCTACTCTTTGCGCTGCATTGATTTCGTTTGTGATCGCCAGATTAAATGATACAGAAATCGACCAACAGGAACGGGAATTCGAACACCTACAGAAGGTAGTCTGGAACTATACTGACGAACATCACAACCATTACGGACGCCCCGCTGAGACGGAAGTAAACACCACTACGCTTCCCAGTGACTACAGAACATGTCAGAGAACATACACCGACGATTTAATGAAGAAATATAGATTATGCGATGTGCTGGAGGAATGCAGGCGCAATCCAGAGTGTGGACTCAATAAAAAACAAAACGACACAGTGACCGAGAAATCGCCTACACTTGGTTCGACGTCTACTACATCCACGCCAGGGAAAAATGGGTCGCATCTATTTAGGGCAGCTGGGGCAGGAAGAACACGAGGTTTGACAATTATGACGGACACATTACGCTGCGCGGAAGTTCCAACAGATTCTTTCAAGGGATTGCGTGTATGAACTACTTTAGTATTCCAAAATCAAGGAGAGTTTTGGATTGGGCTGTTTTTATTTAGGTCAGTGATCATTAATTATTTCCTTTCTCCTAAGTAGATTTACGTCCACGGGCCGGATGAGTTTCCTGCTGTAGGTGAGAAGGGATTTTTGGTTGGACCAGGACAGGAAACGCAAATTGGTGTCACAGCTATTGATACGTATAGCGCAGAAGCGTTGAGAGACATGCGTCTTGAAAACCGCATGTGTAGATTTGCCAACGAATTTCCTTTGACATATTACAAAGAATACAGCCGATCTTCATGCGTCATAGAATGTGAACATGATTACATTTTTAGGAAATGCGAATGTGTTCCATTCTACAGTCCAGCAGTGGCTGATGCAGAAATTAAGGTGTGCGATAAAGAGAAAATGACAAAGTGTGTACGTGAAGCTATGGACAATGTGCAAATTTTAAAAGGATCTGCAACGCCCATTAAACCAAGTATGGTTAGACCAAATGTATATGAGCAATGCTATTTGAAAAATATAGTAACCATCTTTTACTAATTATGTATTCAGTGTTACAAAATGGGCAGAAAAAGAAGTCCGTCTTCTCATTCGGTTCGCATGAAAGAAATGACGATACATTGAAAACATGTCCCGAACAGTGTATGCCAGCTTGCAATGAGACATTCTATAACATTGTTGTAAGTTCTGCCCAGTTTCCAAATCAAAAGGAGCCCAATAAAACGAAAATCTTGAAAGATGCTATTAGCGAAGGGGCAGAATTTTTAAACAACATTGACTACGTGAGGTAAGGTTCGATAAACCGTCCATTATTTATTGTTTACCACAAATCCTTTGCTAAAAATGCATGCATTGAATATTCCCTGGATTTAGCGGAAGCATTAGTTTACTCAGAGTATTTTACAGGGAGTCCACAATAATGCAATATAAGCGGGACGAGCTTTTCACCTGGGAAGACTTTGTTTGTAAGTATAATTGAAAAAGTGTTTTTATTATTATTCATTATGGACCATAATTTATGATTTTTAAAAGTTAAAACTATGCTTATTGTTTTTAGCAAATCTGGGCGGAGTTTTGAGCTTATGTTTAGGTAACGATAAAACAATGTCTGGTAAACATTCGAAAGTCTTTCATTTCTGATTATGGCAACTTATAAAACGATCCATGTTTAGGGTTTTCTCTACTTTCTCTCGTCGAAGTTGTCTACTTTTTCACCATGAGAATGTCCATTGATAAGAAGAGGCAAATTACGGCCAGCCATTAGTCGGACCACATTTCTATTTCTTTACCTTGTCTTATGCAAATAGGACCAACCGGTAACCAGTCAACGTCGATCCCATTACTCAATAATGTTCCATAAAATATATCATTTTGATCCCAAAGTTAGGCTTACTCAATTTATCATGAGAAGTCTCATACATCTCTATGGAGATTATTTCTTTCCGTTGTCTTGACGCAATGTTTAAAAAAAATTTAATCACGCACTTGCGCTCATACTAAACTAAACAAACGATATAAAACGATATAAAGAACAAAACTGATAATCAGTGGTTTAAATTATGAATAGGTATATAACGTTTTTAAACCTGAAAGTCTACATAATTTGTTTTATCCAAACCCAAGTGATGGTGCTAGAACCATCACAATTTTGAACTGACGAAGTTGACTGTAAAATATAATTACACTTGCATAAAATGTTAAACACGATATTTACTGCACGCATGAAGGGCTCTGTGACGATCTTTTGCGCTACATCTTCATAACTGTATGAGATACAATGCTGACAGTTACAGCACAACTTGTATGGTGGCTTTCGCAGAGGAGACAAACTATCACAGATCAAGTGCATTTCAGTTTCCGTCGTCGCTCCACATATCTGAAGAAATCCATCTTCGTGGAAAGCTTGCTTTTTTCCATCAACGGTAGCAGCTCGACATCTATATCGTCGTCTGTTGAAACCATATCATACGAATAAGAAATGTACATAATAACGCTTAAAAATATTACAAATATTTGAAACTGTCTAATAAAACTTGTTTTGCTATTAAAAAGTCTCAGCGGACCAAACTTTACATTGTGCTCTACATTCATAAATATTTTCTGTATATAAGGAAGGACGTAATACCAAGCTTGCTAGACTTTAGACCAAAAGAATAAATGAAATTTAAGATTTAAGCTTACATCACCATGATCGAATTCATTTCTCCTGTCACTTGTTCAGCCAGTCAATATTAGGATTACCAACAATACAAAGTCTGAAGTCTTTTTACTGACAATCAACTTACTTAAACGCACTGAATACTGATTGGCAATACTAAATAACTTTTAAACAACACAACAACAGAAAACTTTTCTAGGTTTCTCCCAAACTGTAACATTTTTGTCAACAAAATATCCTCCCTATCTCTTCCCATCAAATTCCACACAGAACATGTAAACACTGTAAAAGTAAATGTACCAATATGTTACGATAAGCGCATGAAAATATTTGATATGATAACCCGGAAAGAGTACAAATGCCGTAATCAACAGAGTAAAGTAGAACATCAAACAAAACAAAGTCATACACCAGTAAACATTCAAACTTATCAAAAAGTGTCCAACAAGCGTTACCACGATATTACAGATTACGGAAGATGAAATCAGGCACCTGCACACTACTATAAGCGTTTTTAAACAAAGCCATGTCAGTCAACATAAAGTATAGAAAGTCATAAAAGAAAAGCCACCGAACAACGCTTTGTCTGTCGGTGAGAGCGTGGATGTCCTGAACCCTCAATCCTGCCACCTATTCACCGAATTGCGAACAGCTTGCAAGATCACTGGAAGTAAACCCCTCACATGAACTCAAACAGAAAAGGATACAGAACAGCAGATCTCTGCCTGTGTGCCCAGATCACAGATGAGGATGAGATGAGAAAGCAAAGCTACAAAACTAGTAGTCAATCCCACATAAAAAGTCTCCTAAAAGCTTACACACAAGATGCCAATGTTAAAGTTGAGTTTGAAGATGCTACTGGGATGTTGTTGACGATGAGGATGATGACGATGAGGTGTAGTATTTACACTTTTTTATTTATAGGTTTCCGTCCGCTTCTCTTCTTGTTTGTATCGGCGTATTGCTAAAAAGTTTCTCGGTCTATCCTCTCCTTTTTCTATCATCTTTGCAAGGGAAAAGTGCTACTAAAAAATCTAAAACTCTGACGTAGTCCTGAAAAGAATAAAAAAAATCCCGGAAAGTTCCTTTCATTCTGTCCGATTTGCCAAGTTCTGGGCAACTTTTAAGTTTATTGTGCGGATTTAGTGGAAATTAGAGTTATTGGTGGTAGATGTGTTGAAATTACGAGGATATGATGGAGTAAAGTTGAATGCTGATTAAAAGCTGATTTTTTGGGACAGGACAAAGTTTGATGCGATTTGGATTCCATGTTGACGTTCTTTTGTGGACAGTAGTAATATAGTCAGTAGTAGACAGTGCAAACTTTGCATTAATACGAGTTGTCCATGAAAAGATGACCATGAGTGAAGTTAGAGTGATTCTTCGGAGAAATAGACCGGGCACAAAAAATGGAGTAAGTTTGTAGCTAAAATTGGATTTGAGCAGTGCTCTATTATCCTTGAATACATAAATGCAATTAATTTGTTTTGTGGTACTGTTCCAGGAGTTTTGCAAATGGCCGGAGGAACCATTTGAAGAAATGGACAGCACGTTGGCAGTCCAACAGTGGATTCAGCAAACGATTAGAAGAGACCCGTCAAATATTACTGCCATTTTGACTCCGCCTGAGACCCAGGACGAGGAGGTTTGGAAGTACGAGCATCTTCGCCAGTTCTGTATGGAGCTGAATGGATTAGCGGTCAAGTTACAGACGGAGTGTTTCCCGGAAACTTGCAACCAAATGACTGCCACTGAACAATGGATCTTTTTGTGTGCGGCTCACAAGTCACCAAAAGAGTGTCCTGCCATCGACTACACTCGACATACGCTTGATGGGGCAGCTTGCCTACTAAACAGTAATAAGTATTTTCCCAGCAGGTAATTTTCACTTGACAATGTTTGTAATAATGCAAGTGTCATGGCGTACTAACTAATGCGTGTAATGACTCATATTTCTGTTTTGTTGCAGAGTTTCGATAAGAGAGTCGTCGTTGGGAAAACTTGGATCTGTGTGTAGACGAGTGTACAGAATATTTTCACATGCGTATTTTCATCATAAAACCCTGTTTGATGACTTTGAAGCGTCTTCCCACCTCTGCAGAAGGTTTACATCTTTTGTCATGAAGTATAATTTAATGTCGAGAGATAATTTAATTGTTCCTAATATGGAGGATGGAGCTGAAGCTTCAACTACAACAACCGAAACAACCACCAAAGCCACAGCACCAGCTGCTAATACAACTACCGAATCTGAAGCGTAATAAATATAAATAGCTAGGAACTAAAACTGAAGTGAAAATGAAATAATAGATAGATAGATGCGTGTATAAATTTACTCTTTGTCTGGATTCTAGACTTTAAACATAATTTTCCTTTAAAACTGTGTGTATATTTTTATCAATAATTATTATTATCATATAAAGTTATTCTGTATAAATATTATTCATTTTTATGCCCGAGCTCACACGGTGTAATGCTTTGAACATTTTATTGCGTACCTCAGTATGGTATATTATGTGAAATCAGAATGTTACAGCTTTTTGTTGAAGAATAATTAATTAGAATATTGTTGTTTTATGGGAAGGTTTTAATTTGTTGAAGCATGTGTATAAAAATAATTTGAAACATAGACTAAGACTCATTATTTATAGTATTGCTAGAAGATGTAAAGTTGTTATCAACAGTACTCTCATTTTCTTCTGTTGAGGGACTAGTTTCCTTCTGGTCGGATCCCGAATCAGAGTTATTACTATTTTCTGTGGCATCTTGTTTGGTGTCACTGTCATTGTCACTTGCCTCAACTGCTTGCTGATTCAGAACCTTTTTCGGGTCACGGTGGTTGTAAACTTGGTATCTTGATTTAAGAGATAACGTTTTTAAAGTTTGATCGATTTAATATTTAATACATGTATTAAATTAAACAATGCAGCCGAATAAAGTCATTTTAATAACCAAAAAGACGTACCCCTCTTGATTCTCCGGGAGTTTTTCCTGGGAGATCAGTATGTAAATTGCAGGTACAGCTCTAGTTACTCGAATAGGGTCTAAGCCTTCTGCTCTGGGAAACCATGTTTCAATTGTTCTACAATTGACAATTCATTAATGCAAAATTCATTAGTACAGGCATCAAATCAAAACCTCTTCCCAAGTTCTTCCGCCATCATTTCAAGTGGAATACCTTATTTGATTTATCCTGGTTAGCTGGTAGATGGGCTTTTTGTAGTAAGTTTTCATTATTTCCACACAACTTACAGCTTTAGTTGTATCACGACCCTGAGCAATAAAAACAATTTTCTTTCCAGAGCCAAAATTTTTCAAGCCCCGATTCACCAGGCTCTTCACCCGTGTACCTTTACCCTCAATCTTAATTTGAAAGTAGGAAGGGTCATTTTCTATGTCAAAAGGAAAGGGATCTGAAAACTGCTCTATGAGTGGTTCCTGCTCATAGTGCTGCATAATACTCTTTTGTAACATTATCTACTTCCCAAACTCTTTAATAGACACTGCTTCAGCTTTTCAAATAATTTAATTGAAACAGCAGAAATTAAATTATGAAGTGTTGGTATAGTCGATGTACTGGCTTCCCTTCCAAAAGGCACTTCTACTATTTAGCAAAACGAAGCACAGATAGATTGCAAATGTAATACTTAATTACTCTAGTTTGCTCGTCAGTGGGTATTTAATTAATTACCCGTCAACCACGATAAGCTATAACTTATAAGGCTTACTTGGTACAAGGGAAACAAGGCGAATGATATGATGATCATCTGCTTCCACCATGATCATCTGTGCTCGCTACTTAAGAGTGTACACAAAACTCACATGTTTCGTGGATGCAAAGCAGACAAATATTTACGTGCCTGTGAATTTGGCAAGCATCCCGTTACCTTAAGGGCCGTTACCTCAGATAGTATACGAAGTTTAGTTAGTATATCAAGTTTATAATCATAAGAAAGTGGGGATTGATGTACAGCTAAATGCGCAGGCAAATGGTAAGCACAGATTTTATGTGTTCTATTTTATGCATTGTTAATGAAAAACGGAGAATTATGTGCTTTTAACTCAAGATTTAATATTGCTTAACAGAGATGAAAGGACCAACAGCCCTGACGAAAGAAAGCAACTGCCAGCCAGCTTATTACGCTTTATTACTTTGCAAAGGAGAGGATGATGACACTTGCTTATTGCAAGATTTCATTGTTCTAAGCCAAGCGTCTGTTATATACCGACATTGTGTTCAATCAGTCAATCAGTATTCCTAGTGGATTCTGCTGCCTTGTGGAGTTGTTAGCATTTCTTGGAATTGGAACATCTTCCGGTTGGATATTGTACCGATGCATCTTTTAAGACCTTGTACAAACCTTCATTATGGACATATAAGTTGTTTAACAAACTACATCCAGCAAGCTGGACTTTTCTCATTTTCCGGTTCGAAAACAGAGAAGCGGAAGCAGTTTACGGAAAGACGCTTACTTGGGTATACATTATATAAACTTAGTTTTTTATAAACTGTGAGGCATGAAATTTGCTTAATATCGATGTGTACAATTATGGGTTTGTCTTTGAACAGGTATGGCATGGAGCAAATGTTTGACGTGGTGCAAGATGTGGAAAGGTATCAAGTGTTCCTACCTTGGTGCCATTCCTCAAAAGTGAAAACAAGGCAGAAGGACATGTTAACGGCAGATTTGGTGGTAGGAATACCTCCTATAGTTGAATCGTATACTTCCAAAGTCATGCTAGCGCGTCCACACTTAATTAAAGCGGAATCAACTCAAGGGAAATTATTTAGCGAGCTAATTAATATATGGAAGTTCAGTCCTGGCCTTAAAGGAGTACCGCAGTCGTGCATTATAGAATTTCATGTATCTTTTGAATTTAGATCAGCCCTTGCCTCACAAGTTTCGCATGTATTTTTTAACGAAGTTGTAAAAGCTATGACTGGTGCTTTCTATAACGAAGCCAAAAGACGGTACGGTAAAGAGTCGGTTCCAAGTAGGAAAATAGAAATTATCGCAAGTAATGATAAATCGTAGCAGAGAAGAAACGAAATTAGCTAGTCAAACTGTTTATTGTGGCTGACAAATTTGTGGATGTGAATGTGTTCTGTAAAGTCATTCTAAATTGCTAAAATAAAGCCATATTGTAATTTATTTAAGATTATGTGCTACATTTTTCATTCACGTATATAATATGAAGATACAGCTTCCATTTACAGGGTCTGGATACTTTAAGGGATGAAAACGTCGATTCGCTGTTAGTCAGTTGGGCAGCTATCTGGAACCATGAATCTTGGTCCATGATTCATTCATCATTTTCTGACAATGTATTATAGCAAACCTGTGTTACAAAGATTTACTTTAAGTTTCGTCGCTGCAAGCGTCAGGTTTGCCTATGCAGTACCTACTTGCTGGTCTTGGTTCTACATGCTAAACCTAAGTAGCATCATTTATGCATAATATTTCAATACCCACGCATCACATAAACCTGTATGATCAACTTGTTGTGGAACATCCTGCTGATCATGAGTCATGTGCTTGCTCACAAAGTGGATTCCAGATAATCTACCAATGAAGTTTGTACATTCTCATAAAGTTTTTAGAAATTAAAATCTCCAAATCAGTTAATATCATACTGTCACTTCATCATGTGTAGTAGGTAGAAAGAAATTCTCGTCACATACAAAGTCAAGATGCAGTTTTCCTCCTAACCAACCACTGACCAGATTCAGTAAAGATAAAGGTTTATGGTTCCCAGCCTAAGTGTTTCATAAAATAACATTGACAGTTACTGATGTGTACCTATGTAGGAGTGATTTATTGCATTTCAAACGAATGGTATACGAATAGGTCCTTTGTTGCATGGGATATAGGATTATGTAATCATTAACTGCAAACGAAAAATGACGTTTCAGTGTCTGCTCTTATACAGCACATAAATGCCAACTCATATCTCTAGGAACAGTAGGGAAAGTTTCTCGAACAGAAAACATAGCCCTTAGAAAATGACTTCATATTTCTCGTCGAACAATCGAAATGGTTTGGAGGACAGTGATGACGGAAGTGATGACATTCCCGAGTTATTGACGATCCCAGCCTTGCGACAAAGTGTTCTGGGACAGGTTAAGTCATTTCTACCTTAAAATAGCTTTTAAGCAGAAAGCATTCATCGTAAAACACCGCGTTAACATGCATTCTTGAAACATTTAGATACGAACGTGTGGAAATGTTTCGCGAATAGAATGGAGCTTCATAGCGCTTTCAATCATCAGTATTTTATCTGGTACCGCATTTAATATTTACCGGATGGTGACTCTACCTGCGGAATCTGACGAATATGTTTTCGCTTTAGTGGTTCTCGTAAATCTGAGTAAGTTCAAATTATAAGTGTGATGATGATTAATATTACACATAATGAAACGCTCAATGTAAAGTTGCATGCTTTGTCTTGTTTAAGTAAATTCATAAACGATAAATACGTACTTTCGTTTCCTTTCGTAGCATTTTGCGTATGGTACTTATTGCATGGAATATTTCAAGAACAACCGTTTGAAATTCTTATGTTTGTGGTGACTTCACTGCTTCTGTCGATTTTGATTACACTCAATTATGCTTCCGCCAGTGAAAGCACTAAAGAGACTGGACATTTGAAGCTGGTACAGTTTTATCAGACATTTATATGTGGCTGCATTTTGATAACCATGAATTATGTGCTTTTGGCTAGAAAAGATTATATTTAAAAAACCTTTTAACTTTCTGTATATTTACAAAAGGTGCGATTTCTTGTCACCCTGTTCCTAACTATTCCTAACGCAGTTCTTGGCCTTAAAGTCGGTTGGCAGTACTGGTCGTCGGGAAATCTCATTTTTAAAACCGTTGGAGGAGACATGAGACTGCAGAGAATGTGTCGAACAATGTTCTTTGGTATGAGCTTATTGGTGTTTGATGCCCAAGCTTTTATTTCCTGTCTAATTCTTGTCATGGAACGCGGCATTGCTGACCTAACTGACGAGGACATAATAATCATTGTCAGTGGTGTAACGTTCACAGTCATGTGGCTAGTCATGGGCTATACTGCTGTAAGTAGTATTTGACACTTTGAACTAACAATTCAAACATTGTATTTTACAAGTAGACAAGCATAAATCATGATTATATTTCATATATTGTACAGATCCGTAAAGAAAACATGCCTTTGGTTTGGTTGTTTTTTGTCACAAGTATCATTCAGCCTATATATTGCGTGTATCTGATTGTTGATGTAAGCGTATGATTTAATTCAAAATTAATTTTGATGAAAATTTACCCTACTTATAATCTATTATATTTCAATGCAATTGAAGGGCCTTCATGAAATCGTTGAGAAGTATTCGACAATCCGGACTGATTCAATATTTGTTTCCGGTAGTGCCTTGGTTTTGGCTCACTTTGCACTTCTTGCCACACTTGTTGTAATTTCATCTAATTTTAACAAAGGACTCCGTTCAGCAGGTAAAAGCCAAAGATGGTTTTGATTCGTGATCACATCAACTAACTAATGAATTTTAAACATCAAAATTTGAATCTAAACAGTTTATGGATATGAAGAAATACCCGGTGCAACCAACAGCGGGGTTCCATCAAGTTCTTCACAAAGTAATTACGGAACTAATGGAACATCACGTGGAACTTCGAACGTTCCATAAACTGTTACAGTAATGGTGTACTATTATTGCTGTGAAACGCTTATTTCATGGGTACAACAAGTGAATCATTCGTATTCATTGTATAACACAATATTACAAAGTATTAAGCTTAGATGCAATAATTATGGGAAATGGAGAAAATAAAGACGAAACGTAACTTTTTGTAAACATAACTAGTTTCTCGGTCGAAAGTATAATTTCCTTTTATGTTGTACGTGTTTTTATATTGTTACTACTATACCCTAAATGATCTATGAAGTGGTTACTGGTTACTTGCTTCTCCTCGATGAATGTGCAGATGTATTTTATATAAATTCGCAGTAAAACCAAAGTTTCATGGAAAGTAAAAAGTTTAAATGTTTGATTTCATAAGTAATTGTTGCACTCGATCAGGCATTTTTCGTTAATTTTCATTAATGCAAATTCATAATATGCTGCCAACTAATATGTTATAAGTTATTCGAGCACGTAGACATTTAAAGTTTGTTCTGCTGATCAACCAAGAACCACCAAGTTATGCTATAATTCTGTTCAAATGTCTCCATGAACTTCCGTGGGGCAAAACGAGATGAGCTTAGAATTTGACCTTTCGGTTTTTAGGTTCAAATAAAATTGTGAGCATTTGAAAAAGTATTCATTAAAAATTCAATGCATAAGTTTAATTGTATGTATAACAAAACAATTTAATAAAACTGGACACTGGAATAAATTAAGATCTATTATTCAACATTCCCATTTGTTGATAAATTCATGCATTCACAGATTTATAACTAATGCAAATCACTTTCCTTATGCGTGATGGATTATGTCATCATGATCTGTCTGCGGCATGCATCCAAACTCCAAACATATTTACGATAACATTCATTTCATTCATCTTCTTGAGGCATCATTAATTCTGATTCATTTAGTGCAGCAAGCTCATTATATTGAATGTCATAACACTCCAAGGTCCAGAATCCCAATTGACACAGCTCTTTACGCACATATAATTTCGTGATTCCCACATATTTGAAATAATTTTTCAAAATGGGTTCAAAGGAAGTAACTCTGAAGGAAACTGTACCAGTCATCGATTTAGCCAGGTGTTTCGGTGAAAGTGGAAATGAAATCAATATTCATTCTCCAGCAGTGTCCAAAATTGTTAAAGAAATTCGAAATGCATGCATACAATGGGGATTCTTTTACGTTGTTGGCCACGGAATCGAAGCTAGCCTCATTGATGAGCTGAAAAACGTAGCTCGAGAATTCTTCCACAAGCCAAAAGAGTTCAAGAAAACTGTGCAAAGACAACCTGTAAGCATAACGCGTTTCCACATTACGTTCAATATTAGCCGGATCTCATTTATTGTCTTCTTTTGCAGAATAATTATCGAGGTTACACTGACCATGAACTTACAAAACAAGCTTTAGACTGGAAGGAAGCGTTTGATTACGGTGTTGAGTTTCAAGAGGAGGTTAATGCTATTGAAAATGGAATAGACTTGGATGCTGGCAAGAATCAGTGGCCAGAAGATATGCCACATTTCAAAGAAACTCTTCTAAAATACTTTTCAGTATGCATTTATTAATAAGCATTTTTTACAATTTGCTTTTATTGATTGTATTTATATCCATGCAACTTACACCTTGTACAGGAATTGCACTCGCTCTCGACTACTCTCATGGCCCTAGTTTTCATGTCATTGGACACTGACCCGAATTCAATGAGGCACCATTTTAACGAGAGCAGTGACACAAGCTTCTGTCGCTTGAATTATTATCCACGCTACAATGCATCGCAAGCTAATCAGCTCGGCGTAGGTCCTCATTCAGATGCCGGTGTTTTGACCGTTCTACTTCAAGACGACAGCGTGTCCTCACTACAAGTAGAAAAGGATGGAGTGTTCCATGATGTTACTCCAATTACAGGTGTGGGTCAATTGTAATATGCATTTAGGTTTTGTCTGTATAATTCTTGATTGTATGGATTGTTCCTGCTTTATGACCACAATTGATAGGTTCATTTGTCATAAATATTGGAGACATGATGCAGGTTTGGTCCAACGGTTTATTCAAAGCCCCGGTACATAGAGTGCTGACGAATCGGGGAAAAGAACGCTTCAGTGTTCCTTTCTTTTATAATCCCGCATACGAAACAAATGTTGCACCGTTACCACAATGCGTTTCCAACGATCGGCCATGTCGCTATCGACCTGTTAATTGGGGTGTCTTTAGACAGGGAAGGATAAAAGGAGACTACGCTGATCATGGAGAAGAAATTCAAATTCATCATTTTGAAATAAATAACTAAACTAACCAAAACTTGTATGAAATGAAAATGCTGATGCGATTACGCAGGGTTAATTTTTGAAGGAGCTGGAAACTTAACCGTTAGGAAAAGGTTACCAAGTTCAACTATATTGTAATTGCCATCAAAACTAAAATCTCTTGTAAAAAATCTTTGTTCCTTTTATCAATAATATGAAATAAAGACATGCAATCTAGTGGGTTCATAAAATAATAATAGCCGATTTTTGTATGACGATCAATTAATACCCAAATGTGTTTTTCAAGCCCTTCTTCATCGATCATGTGAGAATAATTAAAATGAGTGAAGCAACAAGACCGTTATTTGATGAAAATAACAACGAGGAGTCACGAAGTAAAAGAAGGTACCTTCGCGAATCCATGGATAGAAGTTTTGATTACTTTCCTGCAAAAGCATTCCTATAAATCTGAAATCCTATTATCTAGTGCACTCTATGTTGAACGTCACCTTGAGCTAGGAAGTGAAGGTGACAATTTCCTCATTATTCCTAATGGAGGATCCGGTGATTGCATGTTCAAAGCAGTTTCCCAAGCAGTATATATGGGAGATGAATGCAAGCACCGAGAAATCCGGAAAAGAGTAGTGAATTTCATAATTTCCCAACGATGGGAAAAGTTTTCCGAGTCCATAGAAGTGCAGCATATAAATGGGAACAACCTCCTTCAAAGGCAATGGGCAAAGGATCCCAAGGAAGCATACAAAATGTACATGACCATGGCAGGTACACTGGGATCTTCTTCCGAGTTGACAGCCGCTGGAGAGCTCTTTCATTACAACTTTGCCACAATCCAAGAGTACTGCAGTTCTACGCAAAACACTTACAGAGTAGAAAATTGCGTGCTGTTTAATGAGGACGAAGTGGACTTTCACTACTTTTACTTTACCGGTGATTACGATAATGGTCACTGGGAATACATTAAAAGCCTAAATGGGAAAAAACTTGAAGATGGAACCTATCAAGGACGTCATAGAATAGTGATAAATGGGGAAGAAATTAGCTTTGAAGATTGGTAAATGAGAATGAGGAAACGAACAATTAGCAAATCTTTAATATTCTTCGTAAAAAAACTTTGATGCATCAATATTTTGAATGAATTTTAGGCTTCGTAGAGAAACTGAAAACAGTAATGACGCGGATTTGTTAAAGATTGCTACCAATCATGACCTATTTGCTAGACGACGGACCGCTCATCCCTTTGAATTAAAGGGCTTCCATTATTGTCGAGATGGTACAGTGCGGTTGAAAGGAAATTCGTTTACTATTGCCCCAGTGCAACATTCAGACTTGTTTTCTGTACTTGCTCATGAATGCTTGAAAAACGAAGCCTCGGCACATGACATTGAATTGATTCTAATGAAACATCGCTACTCTTACTTTGAGGATCTCAATTATAAATTGATAACACAACCTTGGTCTCATAACTTTACTGTCGACACAATCCGATACTGTGCACAGTCGCTGAAAGGAAATATTCAGGACTTGATTGGTGCTGCAGACCTGTACAGTTTCTCCTTTGTGCTTTTCCTGAAAATGAGTGATGATGAAGATACACATCAATGTAAATTCACGCATGTCGATCGATGGGGCGGAGAAAGTGACCGTACGCTATATTTTTTCATGCGTTTATCCCGATGTACAAATGGGGACAAGGATCAGCTCATTGCCAAGTGGTGGCGGCTCATTCCCGTAGATAGCAATTCTCCAAACTCATCAGAGGCAAAGCTCTTCAATAGAAAGTCGATTTCCAGACTTGAAGGCGGGGACACTCGTAACAGTTCCATGAGAAGTTCTGCCACTTATGTTACGGGTAGACCGGTAACTGCAGATGTGTATAGTACTCATGCAGGCATGAAACCAGTTCCGAAGACTTCTACTTCTAGGCCATCATCCGTTCAAGGAAGTTCTGCCCGTTTGAATACAGCAACAGTTCTGAATACAGCAGAAGACATACTTCAAGGAGTCGCTTTGGCACAGCAGGAAGAACCAAAGGTTCAAGTGCTCGAGGGTGGCATTACGGTAACACGCCTTAGTGATTCTGGTGGGGAAACAGACGAATGTCTTAGACAGGACCACGAAAAAATATTTGGTCCCAGACCCGTGTCCAGGAAAAGTTCGCAACTTGACACAAAGCCGTCCTGGCAAAAGAGTTCAATGCGCCTGGTAAAGAAAACCAGTATCGATTCTGCGAAAATGGAAAAAATAAAACCGGCAACAGGAAAGGATTTACTGAATAATCCAGAGAGGGTCAAAACCGTAGTAAAAATATGCGATAAAAACAATTCGGGAAGGGAGTTGACTTATCGGGGAAGTGGATACATGAAAGCGGACGATGTATTGAAGGATTTGAAGAGTCAAGGATTAATAAGAATGTCCACTCCAGGACGGGTATCATCATTCACTGCAAATGCCAAGTCTAGCGACATGGAACTAGAAAAAATACAGCGAATACTCTCTGAGGGGTCAAATGAACACTCACAGTACGATGAGTTGCTACAGTTGAGAGATGAGAATTTTAATGTACTTTGCAAGACGAACGAAGATGAGAATGAAAATGAAGGGTCTGACGTGTCATATGAAAAATTTGATGTAAACGATGAAGAGGTACGTTATACTATATTCATGAAAATTTTCAAATTTACGACGAAGCTTATTATTATGCTACATTTGAATTTGTCTTAATTTTGTCAGTCTGGCGAGGAACTAAGCACACAAGTGTCTCATCATGGACAACAATTTCCACCTCATGAACTACTTCCGCTTGCAAAGGACTACTCCAGACAAAAGATGAACCAGTGAGATAAGAGATATGAGATTTATGATTCATATAACTCCAAATAAAAATTTACACGCTTTTAAATGTTGAAAAATAGGGTTGCTCCGAATCCACTAGAACAAGCTTACAACAAAAAGCATAAGAGTTCTGACGAGGAATCCGGCAAAAGAAGGGTGTCGTGTTTCGACCGCCTTATGCAGTCCATTGGTAGATTCTTTAATAGTTTAAGTAAAGTAGGTGGAACAAAATTGTAAGTATTATGTAAAAAGTACTACCCTAGAAGGCACATAAATATATAAAAACTGTTTCGTTCGATGCAGATAACAAGACGGATGAAGAAGCACTTAATCAGAAAATACGAAGGACGAAGTTCTTCGTCTACATCTTTGCTAAGCATGAAAAAACGACAGAAAAAGTTTCCACGAAGGAACTACTAATACAATTGTAACAAAAATGATTAATGTAAACTATTCATGTGTAAAAGTAAAACTAAACAAGTTTACTGGCCTTTTAATAAACTACAACTGTAAAAACAAATTTAAAAGTGTAACAACACACATATCAGTCTTCTTTTCAGCACCACATTTTGTTTTTCGTTTTTCACTGGAAATTAAAATCTTTAGTATTGTACAGAATTTTAAATAATATTTATGTCCACGGAAGTCCAAGGGAAAACGCAATCGTTCCAACTATGTAATACATTGCGCACCACAAAGTTATTGCTAACGACCGGGATGGCAAACTAATTTCACGCTTTCTAAACTTTTCTACTTCATCCTCATGTGCACCGGCCAAGTAAACATATATATACGGACACGCAGCCATAATCATCCTGGTAGAAACCTTTGGTCATCATAAAAGAATATAAGAATTAATTTCACTAGTCTTTTGCAAATTGCAATAATTGGTCATACATATTCATATATAGTCAACAATTTTTACCTGCACATGAATGCAGAGAAAGCAGAAAAACGTCAAGAATAGACCGTGTACTGCATTAAACAGTGGATAAATGTACTGCAAATGTCCTTTCAACAACTGTGTGATCTGCAATGTTTCAAATTATCCGATTCAGCTTGAACGTAAAACAGACAATGTAAAACACTAAAGGAAACAAAATACTAGAATTACCGAAAGTTTGCAGGTTATCCATGACTGATTGCCTAACACGTACAACACTGGAGCAGCCAAAATAAAGTTTGGCAATTGTTTAAATTGAAAATACCTGCAACAAAAGTGTCAAAACTTTAAATAACTTTAATGATTTAAAAAACAAAAAATGCTCCGGATGAACATTGTGCTTTAAAATTGTCATACTTGAGAAAGCCGACATTCCAGTACTTTTCCTGAATATAAGAGTAAGGTAACCATCCGAATCCCTTTCCAATACAATATAGGGGCACATCTGCGGGGTCATCGTATACTCGTTCACCGCTGCAAAAAGCGTAGCGACCGTATACCTAAAACGTACAAACATTATTACCTACACAGGGCCTATCATTTTTATAATTCAATTTCAAATGATTACCTGAAACAGCACAAAAGGCGAAACTGCAAATACAAGCTTTATCACACAACCCAAAAGGAACCTGATTACTTCCCTTAAAGAAAATAAGTTGCGCAATTGCTTTTGGAGGTCAAGAGCGAGTATAAATCCAACGTTTAAGATTCCGTTCGATCGACAAAGACAGCTTAGTGCAGCGCAGCCCAAGGAAATTTCCGTTTCACTAAAATTATCAAAATGCCCCATAATAAATTACATCTCTTCTCTTAATACTTTTAATGTTTTCAAAGTCATCTTACTACTCGTACCCTCTCAAAAGCTGCAAAAGTACAGAGCTGGTCAAGTATGCAAACAAAGTCTCCGTGTACAATCCACTGAAAAATATGGAGGCAGGATTGAAACAAAACATGACGCACGCTGTCGTTATAAATTGTCTTGATGCCCCAGACCGGAACTTGGCCAATTCGTAAATGTTATCCGCACACTGGACAAACAACCAGGTATTCAATACTACTCCAAGCACCACAACAATGGAGCTCAAGGAGATAAAAGAGCCCATCAGAAGGTATAAAATCCTGGATGGCAAATACAGTAGCATGGGAAGAAGTGGAAAAAATGCCAGAATGCTTTCCGTTGTGTAACCGTACACAGATATGTGGAGAAAGTAGTGGGCATCCCAATTTACATAACCTAATAAAAATTAATGCAAAACCATAAGCATTTTTATGTTCCCTTTCAGTCAGAGGCCGTCTTTAAACCTTTAGATAAGTGTGATACCTCCAAAGGTAGCATTCACTAAAGGGTCCAGCAACTGCCCATAGGTTTCCTCCGGTATAAACCTGAACCCGTCATTGTTATGCTTAAAAATTTCTGGCAGATTGACAGCGACTAGCTAATGCAAATAAAATCGTCATTATCACGGTTTCATCAATCATTTCTGTAAAACATTCCATCTTTGCTGTGTTAGTACCTGCATGAAAAATATGAGCAGCCTACTTGCCAACGCCACTCGCAGTACCCACTGCTTATGCGCGTCCCCGTACACCCTCGTCATTATCTCCTTTCGCTTTCGTCTCTTCAGAAACTCTACCAACGTCCAAACCACTGCTGGTCGCCTCAACTTTGGGTTCAGATTATGTCCATAAACTACACGTTTGGTTGGAAAGCCTTTGGTTTGGAAATACCGTGAAAACTCAAACAGGAATGCAGGGTAGTTGGCAAAATACAAGTGGAAAAAGTAAATGACATTGTCAATCAAGCAGACAATCGGCAAGTCATAGTCATCCAGTGCCGTGAAGGGCTCTCCTGAGGAGATGTGATATTCGTTGTTTCTGAGTAATGCGCTAGTGTAAAGGTCCTCCTCGTCATCCTCCTCGCTGTCGGAGGAGTACAACCTGGACTTTGAAAGGGTTGCCTGTGTCTTCTTCTTATTTGGTTTAGGCAAATGAGAAGTTATGCCGGAAACTAAGTTGCTTTTAAACCGACTAATAGCACCGGAAACACCATTCCGGGTAGAATGCGGCGTTTGCGGTTGCAGCTCCTTGTTTTGACAGATGAGAGCTTGTAAACAAGCAGCTATGAAGCGAAAACAGGTGAGGATGCAGGCATACACAGCATTCTGTGCTGAGTTTCGGTTCTTGGGAGATTGACGACCTAGTGTTTTGGTTTGGGTTTCACACAGCAGCTTTGTAGCTGAGGCATTACTTTGATAAGGGTGCCTAATTAAAGGTGCCTCTTGGCTCAGGTTTGTGCTTGAAGGACGCACACTTTGGAAGCGTTTTGAGCGGAATTCCATATTGGACTTGGGGAGGATTGCTCAAGTGGAAGGGACTTTAAACTCAGGTACCTTCACCGAATGATTTTATACAGGGCTGTAAGGAAAGGGGTTTGTTATTTGAAAGTATTCCACCATGTCGTTATAGCGTTGGGGTTGTTTGTTTTAGGGAACAAGATTTGCCATGAGTCGATGGGGTGGTTCAATGGGGCGAGGGATACGGTTCCAGCCGGCGAGTGGGTCATCATCCAGCCATTCAGGAGGGGCAGCCATTCCTCCACCTCCTAGCATTCAGGCAAATGTTATCAAACCTAGAGGATTTGCATCGTTAACGGCGATTAACCAGAATGCGAATAATATACCGACGGACCCTTATTCGGCGGCAGTAAAGAAGAGGAACAGGACAGAGGAGCAGTACTTTGATGAGGACGAGGAAGAGCCTTTGGCATACATTCCGGCTCCTGGAAGTCCGTCTTATAAGGGCCCTCAGGTAGTGGAGTCCGATGATGATGACCCGTTAGATGCCTTTATGGCAGGAATTGAACAGCAGGTGAAGAAACAGGCGGAAGCTCCAAAGGTGGAAGCAGATAAAATAGACCAAAAGGGGATTCGAGATGATATTGAAGGGGAGGATGACGAAGAAACGTACTACAGATATGTTGCTGAGAATCCAAACTTTGGAAAGGATGAAGACTCGGAGAATGATGATTTGGAGTATGATGAGGATGGGAACCCCATAGCACCGAAAAAGTCGAAATATATAGACCCACTTCCACCACTTGATCATTCTACTATTCAGTACGAGCCGTTTGAGAAAAACTTTTACGAGGAGCATGCGGATATTCAGCAGTTGTCCGACGAAAAGGTTGAAGAACTGCGTACAACGTTAGGAATAAAGGTGTGAAAGTGTGAATGTTTTTTCTTTATTTTTGTCATCTGTTGTAGATAACATGAATTTGCTTTTCAAAAAGTTGTTGATTCATTTCCTTTAATAGGTCAGTGGAGCTTCCGTACCTAAGCCAGTTAGTAGCTTTGGTCATCTAGGCCTACCCGAGCCGCTTATGAAAGCTATTAGAAAGTCAGAGTTCACTCAGCCTACTCCAATTCAATCACAAGGAATACCGATCATTTTGGCTGGGCGTGATATAATTGGTAAATTTTACTCTGGCGAACATGAATAAAAGGATCAAATATTATAGGTTTATGAATGACTGTACTTTGTTTTAACTTAGGAATTGCGAAAACGGGCAGTGGTAAAACTGCAGCGTACTTGTGGCCTATGATGGTTCACATTGCTGATCAAAAGGAACTACAACCTGGCGAGGGACCCATAGCGTTGATCTTGTGCCCCACTAGAGAACTGGCCATACAGGTAATCAATTTGGATTTTAAAGTATTCCACTTTCGTTGACAGTGCTTGTAAAGAATGGCTTGTTTCATGATTGTTTCAGATTTACAACGAAGCCAAAAAATTTGGTAAAGTCTTTAATTTCAATGTATGCTGCTGTTATGGAGGAGGCTCCAAGTGGGAACAGTCGAAAGCACTTGAGGCTGGAGCAGAAATTGTAGTAGCAACCCCTGGGAGAATGATAGATTTGATAAAAATGAAGGCAACCAATTTGGAACGTGTCTCTTACCTAGTTTTGGATGAAGCAGACAGAATGTAAATTGCAAACTTGAAACGTACTAGTTTTAAAAAAAACTTCTTATCAGGGGCACATTTTAAAGATCAATTTTACTGCTCACATAGGTTTGACATGGGTTTTGAGCCTCAAGTTCGCAGCATTTGCGATCACGTCCGACCAGACAGACATTGCATGTTGTTTAGCGCAACGATGAGAAAGAAAGTTGAGAAATTGGCTCGAGTGGCTCTAACAGATCCCATACGTGTAGTACAGGGAGATGTGGGTGAAGCAAATCAAGATGTGACCCAAACTGTTTTGTTGATGCCTCTCGGTGGAGCTAAATGGAATTGGCTACTAGCACATTTAGTCCAGTTTACAGCGGCAGGATCTGTTCTCATTTTTGTTACAAAGAAAGCAAATGCTGAGGAACTCCACAACAATTTAAAAATCAAGGAAATTGATGCACTACTCCTTCATGGTGACATGGATCAAACCGAAAGAAATAAAGTGATTCTTGCCTTTAGAAAAAAGGAGTGTGACATTCTTGTAGCTACGGATGTTGCAGGTAAAGTTTATTTCAACTCCTCTTTCTTTGCTTATAATTATAATACAGCAGATGCGTAACAGTGCGATTTTTTTGTTAATATAGCCCGTGGTTTGGACATTCCTCACATCAAAACGGTAGTGAATTTTGATGTAGCACGAGACATAGATACCCACACACATCGTATTGGAAGAACTGGTGAGTAATTAAGTAGAAAACACACTATGAATTAATGTCTTTTTGTGTGCTGTGACTTTAACTCAACAATGTTTTGGACATTAAGGTCGTGCTGGTGAAAAGGGAGCTGCTTATACATTGGTAACAGAAAAGGACAAGGAATTTGCTGGGCATCTTGTTCGTAATCTGGAAGGGGCAGGGCAATCTGTGCCTGATGAATTGCTAGATTTAGCAATGAAGGTAGCTAAATGCTAACTAATAGTAAAATTTCTAATGAAAAATGTGGATTTTAATGCAAAATTGTGACTATCTGTTAAATATCTACAGACTCCTTGGTTTAGGAAATCGCGATTTAAAGAGGGCAAGGGAAAGAAAGCGTCATTAGTGGGTCGATGTAGAGGACTTGGATTTACGGAAGGGAATGCAAAATCCAACACAACTGCAGCCACTACTTACTCGATGCCGACATTCAAGCCAGGGTTAGTTACTGGTGGATTGGCAGCTACCAGTGCCGCCGCCGCCGGGCCTGGATCCAGTAGACTAGACGCCATGAGATCTGCATTCAAGCAACAATATATGTCTCAGGTACGTTTAGGCAAAATATTTTACAAGAATACTACTAAAGTTCGAAGTAATGACTAATAGTAATACAATATTTTTTTGTTATGTTCGTGAATAGTTCAAAAAGTCTGATGAATTGCCACCTGATACAACCAAACCTGGAGAAATCAAGTTGCCTCCGATGCCACCACCATCTGAAATTCCTCCAATGCTTCCCCCTCCACCGCCCGCGGATACTTCCACAGGCGAGGAAAATGATTCAGAAAATCCCAGAAAGAAAAGACGGTCACGGTGGGATTAAAAAATATCCAAGTAAATTATTATTATTAATATGCATTTTTTATTTATCGTGAACAAAATGTCCGTAGGGATGCAAGAACTACGATTACATTGTTTTAGCCTTACTTGTACACAAAGTATTGGTAAATTATTATTAAAAGGAACTTCCTTTAAGGAAGTTTAAAATGTTGTTATTGTTTAACTATGGTGTATAGCTTGTATCATTTACAATTGCGAGAAATCGAAACAATAGTTTTTGTATGTTCCCATACACGGCGGTCCTTTTGCAAGTTGCAGTGTTCTTTGGCTAAGGTTATATATAATAGATGCCACAGTCGTATCTTTTGGGGAAGCCGATGTCCGTGCCTTATCTTCTGGAACTGAATGTTCACAAACCGAGTTCGGGAATCCAACGTGGTCTTTGAATGCTGTCTGAAAAGTTTCCTCAGTTATACGTGGCCAAGCGTTTAATAGATGCTTCTCCACTCTGCGATCACGGAACAATGAACTGCTCCCTCTTGATCCTTCCCTAATATCATTCTTTGCAAGAAAGGACGCAGACTTGAAATGATTACTATGAGTAAAAAATTCCTTTCCCAATGGTATATGTGTGGTAAAGTAGCCATTTGGAGTAAGTTCTATATTCAAAGCCTCGTCCTCCGCTGTAGCAATTATCAAATTACTTGATACATGCACTGGAGCTCGAAGAATTGTACGGAGTCCCAATGAAAAGTTGGGAGATTCAAGAAACATCCTCCGTAATAACGATATAGGGATCCACCCTCGTTCATTCGAACTTTGGAAAGTATCCGCGGAACTCCAAAGACCCATTGCAATCACTCCAAGCCCATCTATAAATGAATGGATTTATAAGTAGATTCGTTCAAATACCTAATCATTTTCAGAACAAAGCAATTTTACATACCTGCGTTCATTCCACTTCTTCCCAACTGCCCAGCCTCTGTCAGCATGACAAATGGTTTAATATTCTCGCATGGATCTGGATGTACTTCAAGTAAAATTGCTGTATCGTTGTTCAGAATAAATTCGTTGATATCCCAATTTTGTCCCATCAGTACATGCCCATACTTTGTCGCACTTGAAAGGGCAACTCCACCGGTACACTCGTCCGTTCCAACTTCGGCATCCTCACCACTGCCGTTTTCCTCCAGTGAATTTACTGTCGTGTTTTGGGAAGAGTTCACAGAATTTTGTTGAATGCATTGGGGTGACTCGCTAGAAGGTCTTGCCGCAGAATAGACGGTTGGACTTTGCATTCGACGAAGGCGGTTCCAACGGGCTAATTCATATCTTGCATTCAAAATCAAAATATCTTCAAAGGGTACCCCAGCTCCATTTGCGATACCTTTCATCTCCTCTAGACCGTTGGGATAGTACTGCTGTAATCCTTTTATGTAGTTGGTCTTGACAAAGTTGATGCATTCATTCCACTCTGGCATTGATGAGGACGCCTTGTAAAATGCAATCATCCTTAAAATTTTATCCTTAGCTTGCATTCCATGACTTTGACCCCGCTGAAACGGTAGCCCTGATACCACGATATGTTGATACGCCTTGATCGATGAATTGTATTTTTTGCCATTTTGATCTACATTTTGGCAGTTTGCAGAGTATATTGTTTGCTCTTCCGGAGCTGTTGTATAATATGTAGCCATTGTTGCATTTTGTAATTGCAACAAATTCACTATTAAAGGCTGTTGTGAAGAGGATGATGTAGTATTTATGGTGCTGGAGACTGTACCATTTGTCACAACCGGATTAAGCAACGATGTAGCATTCTGGTTTGGATTACATGCTCGTGAAATTGAGAATATCATGAGGCACACCGTGATTAACGGTACAATTTTACAAATGCTAGAGTTATGCATTTTGCTAACAAAACGGGTGTGAAAAAGGATTGCTTCGATTACTTGTGTATGGGCTTATCCTTTGTGTCACAATAAAAACTAGCTCCCTGCATGAGCGAGTTGTCAGCACAAACTAAATTTTTCTCAAATCATACATCTAGAATTATTCAGTAGAGTAGTACTACAATATACCAACATATACGTTGAAAGTGACCTTTAATCTTTGCTACCAAGTAAAATGAGCATACGCTTGATTATCCAGTACTAACATTGATTATTTATTATATTGTCGATAGTTATGTAAGAAAAACATTAATCTGAAATGCGAATGATTACATGCTAATATTATGCTATGAATGATGACTCATTCATAATGAGAATCTCGCCTGCATTTGATCTGTAATTGAGTGAAATATCCAGCATCAATATCAATGAAAGCTCTTGCTGATTACAATTAGTTATATTTAATTATAAGTAATTGAAGCAGTTCATGCATGTTAATAATAGTTCTGGTTTTATATTTAGTGCGGGTTTGATTATGTAGGAGTATGATTAATTCTAATTTTTCATTCAATTTCTATTTTTCATTTTTTTAAATTTCACTGGTGAGAAAAAGAAAAAATCCTTATTCGCTACAATAAATTACAACCATTCATTATTTGAAACATAGCATTACACATGATTACGCAAATAATTACGTTCAAATTAAAATATGCATGGGAATATGAGAAAAGGGAGAAAGACATTCGTTGCACGCGAACCCACTACACGACCATAATATCCAACCACCATTCAAGAAATTTTTGATTTGAGTACAGTAAAATTAACAAACTTTATTTGTAAACTTTAAGCTACATAAATCTAATAAACAAGAAAACTTAACATAGCATTTTGACCATGATACATATATTTTTGGTCTTGATGTACAACAAAGAGCACAAAACAAAAATTAACCGTCAAAAATGTGTGTAATTAAATAACATCATGTACATTCCGCCAATCCCAACAAGTACAAGTCAAAGCCTTAAAATACATTAAACAAATTCCCAATGGTGTTCCGCGATTAACTCTTTCACTTGTTCACTTTAAGTTTCATCTTTGCAGGAGTTTCTTCATCAGATTCACTTTCCTCTTCTTCGTCATCTAAAAAACCAACAAGCAACAATATTTATATAATCACACAAAGTTTTTTAAATGATTGGAAAAGAAGTAACATTGTTAAATGAAGGTTGCATACCTTTGGATACACTTTCTGTTTCCTCTTTCTCCTCAGTTTGAGTTTCAAGTCGCTTCCTAGCTTCTGTAAATACGGATTGCAGCACGATTGAATCTTCGTGTATGAGGGAAGCATCCTCATTATAAAACTGCGCATTTTTGCACAGCTGCATGAAATCCTTTTCCAGATCATCCAGGTCGGCGTACTACAATGGTGTAGTTAAAAAAATAATTATTCGAAATCACAACAGGGATCATAATCGTGATCTGATCAACAAATTTTTACTTACAGTTCCATTTTCAATTTTTGAACAGATCTTTTTGATGTCAATCGGTTTTTTGATTATTTCATAATAATCCGGGTACTCTCGCCTTGACGGTAATTTCATAAAGGGATCGCTCAAAGTTCTTCCCTCTCTGTTTAAAAAAGTAGAATATCATGAGTCATCATGAATGAAACAATGGAAAATTTTTATGAACCTCCACAATATTGAAATATATTCATTCATACCTATCCTTGTAATTAATGATGACATCCATAAGCTTCTTCATTTTTTGTTTGATTTTTGGTGAAATCTGATTATACTTTGAACTACTGCTTTCTGATGCCTTTGGTCTACCACGCTTTCGAGGTGGCTCGTCTTCGTCATCATCCTCGTCGAATCTTCGAACTCGACCTCTAGATTTACTCTGGCGCTTGCTCTTTTTGTTGCGACCGATGCTACTGCTGCTGGTGTTACCATTTCCAATATTGCCGTTTTCACTGCCTTCGTTGTCATCCTCCTCATTACCTTCTTCATCCAAAGAAGCTCCGATAACCTTTAGCCACTCTTTTTCAGTAAGGGAATCGCTATAGTCTACTTCCTTGCGAGCACGTGAGCCTCTGCCCAGTTCCTTACGATCATCTTCATCTTCATCCCAATTGGTCTAGAAAATTACACTCAATGATTAGTTACTTCAACACAAGAAAGATTTTTTTAAACTTTAATTAAATGCATGCACGCTTTACATCGTCATCTTCACGAAGCAACCAATCCGGAAGCTCGTCTTCCTGCATTAGTCTTGGTTTACGCTCCTCCTCTGGTAGATCATTCTCTTCTTTCATTCTGTCGGCATCCATTTTGGCAAACAACTCAATTTCTTCTGCACTTCGAGCAAGCATGTGATTAATAGTTTCATCATCGGGAGCTTCATTTTCTTCTTCATCATCACCCTCATCCTGATGCAAGATGCTTTGCAGAAACTGCTTTCTTTCAGTTCCGGTGGATTTCTGATCGAACATACCGGCTTGGATAACCTATCAGGAAATAAAGAATTTTAAAATTATGCATATAAAACTAATTTTGATGAAAACGCAGTGTTAAGTTGACATTTACCTTTTCGTCCATATTTAATTTATACCGAGCAGCAGCTAAAATTCTTTCCTCCACCGAGTTAACTGTCATTAGCCTCAAAACACGCACTTCATTACGCTGACCAATACGATGTGCTCTGTCTTGAGCTTGTAAATCCTTTAATAGAAAGAAGAAGAAGTAATTCATTAACACCTGCGAATAATTAGTTAAATAAGCGAAGCGACGGATCGGTTTTTGGGAGTGAGCGGAGCAGCAGCTACTCGAGCTGTGTCTCGACCTAAACCTAAACAAAGCCTTGGCACATAACATATTCATCCCATCTCAAGTCGCCCCATCAACCTTCCGCTGCCCAATACCACCGATTTTTACCGTTTTTAAAGTTAATTAAGGTCAATTAAGGTCAATTAAAGGTTAATTAAGACGCCAAAAAAAATAAGCGAAGCGAAGGATCGGTTTTTGGGAGTGAGCAGCATTCATCCCATCTCAAGTCGCCCCATCAACCCAATACCACTCTCAAATACCGATTTTTACCGATTTTAACGCTAATTAAGGTCAAATAAGGTTAATGAAGGTCAAAAATTTTCGCGCGCAGCACGAATATCACCTGATGCGGATTCCAGTCGCTGTCAAAGATGATAACCGTATCCGCAGTTTGCAAGTTCAGACCAAGGCCCCCAGCACGAGTACTTAGAATGAAAATGAAGAACTCGGAATTCGGATCATTGAACTTTTTCAGCAAGTCTCCTCTATCTTCTGATTTTGTACCACCATCCAGACGCAAATACTTGAACTCTCTGAATTTCAAGTAATCCTGTCAAAAATCAAACATGTAAATTATTTGGTTAAAGGCATGTACATAAAATAATTCATAAATACAATATACTTACTTCCATAATGGTCATTAGTTGTGTCATTTGACAAAACATTAAAACCCTGTGACCGGAAGCCTTCAATTTTGGTAGAATTCGGTCGAGTAATTCAAACTTTCCGGATGATCGATACAGTTCCGCACTAAATAAAGAAAAATAATCATTCGTAAAAAGTTAATTCTAATGATAGCGATTAAATTGATTGGGTTCAAAAATGGTTAACTTTTGCATACTTGTATGTTCCAGAATTGTCAATGTAAACGTCCTCGACATGTTGGAACATAAATGGGTGATTGCACAACTTTCGCAGTTGAACAATAGTGTTCATAAGGGCCTTTGCACTTCCCTTTCCACTTTTTCCCTTCTCGGAACCATCAGTAAGTAGCACTCCCTTGTTTTGCATGTGTCTATGAGAAAATGAACGGTTTCATTTTAATTCTAAAAAAACAATTTTCTAACAATTACTGATATTGATATTACCTGTAAAGGACACGCTGTAAAGCTGACATTTCACATTTGATAATGTATTCAATCTTGCTAGGTAGCTGAGACTCGACTTCCTTCTTCAATCGTCTCAACAAGAAGGGTCGAAGTACTTTGTGCAGACGTCGAATGATCAAAATAGTTTCTTCTTCGTTGAGTTCCACCTTTTCACCAGTAGTAGCAAAAGGAGCATTAAACCATTGCTCGAATGTGGATGAAGATTTGAAAATCGACGGGAGAAGGAAATTCAACAAAGCCCAAAGTTCGGGTAGTTTGTTTTGCAACGGGGTTCCAGTAAGTAGTAGACGATGTGGGGAAATGTAAAATGTGTTCAACACGGTCGTCAGTTTACAGTGATGATTCTTCATTCTGTGGCCCTCATCAATAATCATGTACTTCCATTTAATCTAAAACAATTTGAGTCGACATTATAGTGACATTCTGCTGATTTTATGACTTTCATATTTTCCTTTCATATAAACTTTCATACCTTGGATAGTACGGCCTTGTCCTTTATGACATATTCATACGTTGTCAATAAAACATTAAACCTGGTAGCTTTCATTTGGTTTTGAATACTGCGACGTAGTGCAGGGGAGCCTTTGTAAGCTACAACTTGTACGGAAGGAGCCCATTTCTCGAATTCCAACGACCAATTCGACAGTGTTCTACACAACCATGCAAAGTAGTGTTTACTACTGGAAAAACTACTAACAAAGTTGTTAGAAATTAAATAATTATGACTTACGACAATGGAACAATGATCAAATATGGACCCAAATTCCGTTTCTTTTCCATTAAAAACGTCACCAGTGCAATTGTTTGAATAGTTTTCCCGAGACCCATCTCATCAGCTAATATTCCATTCAAATTGTTATTGTACAAAGAAACAAGCCATTCCAATCCCTAAACACAGTAAAAATAGAAATTACAAACAGGTCTTTGATGGAAATTAAGCAAACAACATAGAATGCATAAACAGTAACCTTACCTTGATTTGGTATTCCTTGAGTTTACCATTCACTAGAATATTAGCCTGCTCAGTAACAGTCTCCCGAATGGTGTGGGCAATCCTGTGTAATCAAGAGAAGATATTTAGATATTTCAACGAGTTTACTTTAATGGCTCATATTTATAACGATAATCATACCCGTAGTAAGTCTGCTCCCCACACTGATTTTTGTATTCATCATCTTCAACTTTGGATTTAGCTTGCTGGATAACCTCCTTTGCTTGTTCAACTGGGATTGCTTCTGGATCCTTTTCTTTCAGTTCCACCACAGGAGGCTTAACTTGTGACTGACTTGGACCCGCTTGCTCGCCCTCGTCAGATTCTTCGTCGCCGGATTCATCATCATCGTCATCGTCCTCTTTAACTTCCCATCCAGGATGAGCATCCAGCCATGCTTGAAGTTCTGTAGAGGTAGGAGCCTCTTCACCTTTTAATACTTTACCGGTTTCCCTTTCAACAACAGTGACACGGACCTCAGCACTCTGTGAACTTTCGTCTGCAGCTCCATTAACTGGCTCAGCTCCCTCTGGGTTATCACCGGCTTTCTTCTTCTTCTGTTTCATATACAATAAAATCATCAATTTACAAAATGTTTTGCATACTAAATGCTGAATACACTTACAATATACAGTACATTAATACGGGGCAATATGTATCTAGTAGGCAGGAATGTACAATTTAGACATAAATACGTATGCATACTGTACCTTATTTTTCTTGGCTTCCCTTTGTTTCCTTCTTTGTTCTTGTTTATGTTGTTTCACCATTTCCGTCAAATTGGCAATGTACTCATCAGTCTGGCTAAGAAGGAAAGCCAATCGCTTATCTTTTTTCTGATCAATGAGTTTACGATAACCTTCTTCATCCTCAGCCATAAGACGACGCATACGCTCCTTTTCGATGAGCTCTTGTTTTTTCTTTTGTTCTCGCTCAGCGTTAACATGATATAACACAACCGCTTTGTTGAGCCGGGATATTTTGGCTTGATTATTTTTGTGGTATTCTTTAAGATCCTTTCCATGTTGAATGACAGCAGCCAGGAATTCTTGATGTTCCTGTCGCTTTTTCTTTTCCATTTCGACCCGTTGCTGTTTCTCTAGCTTTTCGGTAGCCCTTGCTTCCCGCAAGCCCTGGCGTTTGGTTCTCTTGTAGGCGTTGATTTGGAAAGAAGTTTCCAATGAGGAGTCCCGTCTCATACAAGCCATTATTTCTTGCCTCAGCTGCCTCTGGAAATTATATAGGCGAAGCGCTCTGAGTTCCAATTGGGCTTTGCATTGCAAATCTTCGGCCATTGATGAAGGTATTCCACTAAGTTCTTGAAGTCTACCAACCATTCGGTTAGATAAACGATTTTCCCTTTCTTGTAGAACTGATAACGGATCAATCCCAGAGGGCTTGTCAACGGTTGTTACACGAGATTGCTTCTGACCGGGTGCAGCCGGTACCGGTGGCTGTGCAGCTTCGGGCGGTCTTTGTACTGGTACCACAGCACCAGATGTTGGAGGAACACCCTGAATTGCTGGAGGTACAATACCATGAGGAGCGGGTGGTGGAATATGAGGCGGTTGTCCAGGGTGTACTGGAGGTCCATGAGGTGGTGGCGGATGAGGAGGATGTGCGGAATGCCCACCATGAGGTGGCCCAGGTGGAATCGGTGGATGTCCAGAAACTTGTGGACCCACAGAAGAAACTGGTTGTTGTGGTGGTGGTGGTGTAGGACCAGGAGGTGTAGGTGCTACACTTGGACCATTAATTTGCTGTGGCGGTATTGGTGCCGATTGAGGAGGAGGAGGTCCCTGAGCTTGGGGAGGAGCATGCGGAGGAACAGGTACCGGCATGTGGTTTGGTGGTCGCGGATGCTGCTGCGGAACTGGCCCAGGATGAGGAGGTCTCTGCATAGGCTGTCCCGGAGGCCCTCCCGGTTGCCCAGTTGGTCCTTCCAGTCTTCTACCTTGAACAGCAGCAACTAATCCGGGAACTAACTGCTGATTTCTTGCTAGATATCGATACGCCATGATTTGCGCTTTCAGTTGATGAATTTGTGGGGGTGCAAAATGCTGCGGCTTGCCAGGATCTCCGCCAAGTCCTGGCTGTGGTGGACCTTGCCCGTAGCCCTGCATCTGTGAAATGATAAAAATAATAATTTATTTAAATAATAGCCAAATAGAGAAACCTAGAAATGTTACAACTCTTTTCTTTTGAATTCACTTACATGTCGCTGTTGCATTGAACCGTCCGAAGTGGGTGGCTGTGAGCCGGGCCCAACTTGCTGAGGAGGTTGCTGCTGTGAAGGATGATGAGGCGACATTGGCTGCTGCTGTTGTGAATAGTGATGGTGAGGAGGAGGAATTTGGGGCATTCCAGGATTCGGTGGCCCATGACCTTGCTGGCCTGGCGCACCTGCAGGAGAATATGGTGCATTCATATGCGGATTAGGAGGATAATGCTGTCCACCTTGGTGCATTTGGGGTGGTCCCATCATTGAGCCACTGGATTGAGGGTTATGTGGAGGACCCATCTGACTAACTGGTACTTGAGACTGCGACATTATTTCGAAGATAGCTTAGTAAACTCTGTTTCATAGAAATATCAGATTCTTATCCACTTGAAGAAGGCTGGTGGTAATGGATGGACTCCGGTGTCAACTAAATTTCTCTCTGCACTTGCACTTTTACCCTTTCCTTATAATATGTACACAGCAAGCTTGTAAGACAACTGGATGAGGTACTCTGTTCACCCAAACTCGGCTTTAGCCTTTGTGCAGCAGCAGAGAAATCAATCTTTGGGCTTATCAGGATAATTCACTTCAGTCTCCTTTGGTTCCACTCTCTCGCCCACCTGCCTTGGTTGACCGTCTACATCCTAACGCATTTTATGGTGCCAACTTTAGAAACCTATAAAAACGCATAAGTTTGGTCAAATTTGTGTCATAGTTTTTGTTTGCCTGTCTGACCAGTTATCAGGTCACGGCAATTGCCTTTGGTTAAACAGACATGTAAGCCCACAAATTCTCAACATGTCGCAAACACCGTATCCGGTGTCCGTAGTAGTTTCTGTAGTGGAGCTTTTTGGTGTAAGGTAGAAGTGTGAAACTGTTAATTTGTTTTAGTGATCTGTATGATTGCTCACTGTTTGCAAACAGTAATCGAGAAATCACAAGTGTTCATTTCTGTGACTTGTCAGTATTATAACTTGCTCCAGTTATTTTGTTGTTAGTTGTTATACATTGTGTTGACTGTGTGCATTTACCTGTGTAAAAAAACTATTCAATTCAGTTTGACTGAATGACTTGTGTCACCCGAAAGTGTACAAGTCCTTGATGTGCAAAGGTTTCTCACTTTTAATCACTTCTTTTTAGGTTAAAAGCTCTCATCTTTAATCATTCTTGACTTTTAAGTCTGGTATTCGCCTATGTTTCGACTTTTATCTGTACTTTCTGTACTTCAGCTCTGATAGTTTTCGAGAAAAACAGCCGAAGTTGAAATCTTCGCCGTGCCAGAATACGCTGGGGGCTTTTGATGACTCTTCGAGGCGTCACACTAAGCCTATCGAAACTTGGAGTAGTGTAGCTTGTGCAAGTGGACTGGGTTGTTGTGAAGTGAAAAAGTTTTCAATTTCGAACAAGCCAACCGCAGCTTTTAACATTGCATGAATACCAGGTAGAGTAGCAGCAAAACAAAATGCTTTTATATTCCTGTGCTTGCTAGTAAAATACGTGGCGTACATGTACACATAACCCTTTCTCAGAACTGGTAAAGGATGCCTTATATGCAGATTTCAGATACAGAACTGAACTCTGAAGTAGAAAATGTTTTGGGTTGTATTTGGAGAATGGGGCAACCTATGAAGCAATGCTAATGAAATGGAAACTCTAGAAAATGTTTTTGAGTTTGTTCTGTTTTACCCCATAAATAATACTATTCTGTTCTTTGGGGTAACTTGGGATTGACAAAGAAAATCTTGTAAAATATTGCTGCTCCGTGCAATAAAGAACTACATAGATGCTGTGGCAGTGAATGATGCTTAATTTCCTATTCTGCTATCAATCAATTTATTCCGTAAAAACCTAAACAGACCGAACCGTGTTTAGTAAATACAAAAATTGTTTTGTTTCAGTTTTTCATAGCTGTGAGTTTTCGTATGCTGCATTCTACAAAAATACTCTGCTGCATAGCGTTTGCACACCACTACTGCATGTTTCATGCGGCATCATTCCGACAAAACATGTGTTAATCAAAACACAATGTTGCTGGTCTGACGAAAAATGATAAAAAGTAAATTAATTATTAAGAGTTCTTAATAATTCATAAGTATGTTCACTGTTTTGAGCATTTAATGAAATTGTTTTTGTTCTAGTCCAGCATTTGTTATTACCGGCCAGTTTTAAATGTGTAAGAGTTGTGTAGTAAGGAAAAATTATTGACTTTTTCAGTGCAAAGTAACTTTATTACTGAGTAATGTTGTTCACGTAACAGAAATATTAAATTACTTGGAATCCTGATCCTTTTCTGAGTTTGATGTAATATAGGCACGCTAAAAAACATTTTAAAAATACATGCAAACATCTATCAAGAATGAACTTTATGGATCATAATTGCGTTTGACAGCACTGTGTATCTACCTATCAAATTTTTAAACCATCCAGCCTTAGTGCCAAAACCAATGTGAATTTATTTGTGAATTCTAGTATGGCTTCAATCAAAGCACTGGGGTACATTTTGTCAAATAAAAATGTACATCTCAACTTGACTAGCAGAGTTTTATCTTCAACATTTACTCAAAAAATTCACAAATCTGACGTTCATACACATGCAAAATGTCGGACACTCTTTCTTGGTAGAACTGAATTTCGTCCCATATTCCAGGGACATTTGCTTCAACCCGTTGTATATACAGCTAACGTAACCCATAATAGATTCGTAATACTTTCGCAAAGTTGTCTCCAACGAACAATGTCTTCGTCTAGCAGTGTTGGCGGGGTCAACCCAAGCTCATCGCCAAAGAGCACAGAACAAAGTTCCGAAAAGCAAACACCGGAAACTACAGCTGCATCCGATGTCGCACCAAAACCGGCATTGAGCAACAAAGAGAAACTAAAGCAGGCAGTTAGAGATTATGGTGCCACTGTAATAGTCTTCCATGTGACCATGTCTCTTATGTCATTAGGAGTCTGCTACCTACTTGTGCAAAGGTTGGCTTCTCTATTCTCTTCTTACTCTTTATCTGTTATTTTTTGAAAACCGTAAAGAAATATAATTTAATGCTTTGGTTTAATTATTTCCAGTGGATTGGACGTAGCAAGCATTTTGGCAAAGCTCGGGATAAGTGAAAGCATTTTGCAAAGCAAGGCGACTGAAGAAGCTGGCAAATTTGTTGTTGCGTACGCTATTCACAAAGTGTTTGCTCCTGTTCGTATCACTATCACACTTACTGCGACCCCCTTTATTGTTCGAAAGTTGAGAAGCATGGGAATCCTGAAAGAAATGGCGAAGCGGAAAACTCAATAGAACCAGCAGATTTGATAACATTTTTAATGCTTGGCAAGTTTAGGCATATTTGATTGACATGTTCCTGAGATCCAGATGTCTGTGATTTCCTATTCATGAGATTTTACAGAATCGAAATCGACGCAATAAATTATATACTGTATTTTTATTATTATAAATCATATAACTTAACATCTATGAACTAAATCTTTTTGTCGTCTTTTTCTATTTATATTTTCGCGTACTATATCGCTCCTGCAATAAAGAAAATGAAGCATTTACGTTACGAAATGGAAACCATAATATTTATACCCATTCCAAGCAGAAATGTCAGGGATGTCAGTTGCGTGTTTTATATGATCATTATTCAGAATTACTTTGAGTCACCTCACTAGTCACTTACTATATTGTTTCATAATGTATTATGTTTCCTGCAAGATCTAATTTCATCATGGAAAATTGTATGTTGTGGTTCTACGTGCATCATTCTTACAGTAACACTTGAAACAATGCATTCATCTATTTTTATTTTCACCCAAAAAATGTTCATCTGCAAAGATAAACTGCACTAAATGTTAATTCAAATCTCGCAAGCCAGAACCGCCTACTTGTTGAACCAAATTCTAAAAAGTCTTCAGCAGACACATTTGCGTACGTAGTGAACTAAAGCATTGGTCATTCTGACTTCATGCATCTCAGGCATTTAACATTACAAAATATAAGGGGAGTAGATTATTGCACACTAGTAATCAGTCTTCAGTAGACCACTAATCAAACAGAACCTGGAAGTTGGTGTGCTTTTCATGTGCTGTTGTTGGTATGGATCGTGTAGCTGCACTGAAAGAATCATTTTCTTCGCGAAATTCGCCTGTTTCATCGCAGCAGCAGCATGGCCAGGAAACGGTTGAGGTGGATGTGCTTCCCCCTCCCACCCCTGACTGGAGGGAAGCATGCATTACAATCAAGGAAAAATTGTACCACTCTTTGTTGAACGGAAGTTTCTCAGATGGTAATTTCAGTAATTGGTCGTTTGAAATGTTTTGACGTGTTCATTTACTATGATTCAAAAAAGCATTTTTGATTTCTAGTTAAATTTGTCGTTGGACAGCATCGTAAGAAAGAGCTTCTTGCACATAAATACATACTACTTTTAAATTCTTCCGTTTTTCAAAGTCTACTTGAAGGTAGTCAGATGAACAAAACCGTTACCATTACTGTGTCTGATGTGGAGCCCGACGCTTTCATGTCATTTTTAAGAGTAAATCTTCAGTCATAGCACATTTTTTACCAATTAAACTTGCATATAAATGCTTATTAACGTTTACATGTTACTAGTTTATATACACGGACGACTTTGAAGTTCATGTTCGAGATGCAACTGCATTGTTGTATTTGGCAAAAAAGTATGATGTGTCAAGACTTGTGGCGCTCAGCGCAGATTTCATCAAATCCAATATAAGCACCAAGAATGTCGTGAGCGTTCTTCTCAGTGCCGACGCACTCGGAGAAGTTAGCATTTCTACACAAGCACGGCAATTTTTGCGAAGGTTATTCATATGCGATATGCGTAACCATTTTACTGATTGAATATGAAATATCCAGCCATGTCAGTAACATAACGAAAATTCGAATAATTATTCCTCACAGAAACATCAGTTACGTCATTCATGAAGAAGATTTTCTCCAACTGAACGTGGATGAATTATGTCATATATTTGCAAGTGATGAATTGGTGGTTTCAGAGTTGGAACTTTTTAATGCAGCATTGCAGTAAGTTCAAAAAGAAAATTCCACCGAATTCCTACATAATTATTCATATTGCGTTTTGTATTAAATATTTTACGTTTTACATGGAATTCATAGTTGGGCAAATGAAGAATGCAAAAGGCAAAAATTGGAACAGACATCTCAGAATTACAGACATGTACTGAAGGAAGTTTTGCCACTGATTCGTTTTCCATTAATGGATAGAAAGGAATTCACTTTCCATGTTGCAACCAAAAACATTCTCACAGATCATGAGTGTCTTAATGTTCTTATGCATGCTGATGCTACGGCAAAAGAAAAGTATGGAAATAAACTAAAAAACAACATATTTTCACAGAAAAATCTTCTGTGCAAACTTATCATTGCCACATCATTTCATTATAGAACAACATTGCCAGCACTCCTCTTCAGCAACAAACCAAGGAAAATACCAAAAGAGAGCAATATCAGCGTTACCTCCCCCGAAACTTACACTTCCCAAAGGATTCGGAATGACTATTTTGAGGGATATTATTACGATCCAAAGGTAAGGACGTTTCTGATCGAAACAGTCGCATATATCATCGTATACTATGAAAAATAAATTACAGCGAGCATGTTACCTGTTTAGAGCCCAGAACAGAACTTTACAGCTACAAGTTCAAAGCGCGTTGCTCCTCCGCCCCCACGACGAACAGTTTCCAGCAGTCAACAACATTCAATGCAAGCTCAAAATAATTTAGCCGTCCCAACAGCACATTGGAATCAACAGGTAATGCATCATCAACAACCGTTCAGCTACACGGCTGGAACTCCTGTTCCACAAACCTATCTCACCTCGGGGTTTTTGGATTATGGCCGTTAGAAATTTGATGAGAGTCATCATCATGAAAAACGAGATTATCATAATAAATGTCTTTCTGTTAAATAAAAGTGTTGAAAATTTCATTTTGCATCGTAAAATTTCATTCATATAATTCTTACAGTTTTATCATGAATATAAAATGAAATGAAAGAGACCTGCAATGTATATCTGCATTTTTCATAAATGATGAATACTTTGCGATTACGCCTAAAACATTAAAGACAAAAGATGCGTAAAAAGGGAATCAGGGCATTTACGATAACGATATTATATTTCATACTTATTAAATGAGCATTGCTTGAGTTGTTTGGAAAGTTCAATGTACTTTCCAGTTTCTTATCCTTTGTCGTACTTTATATCTCTACTGTCTCTACTTACATTTAAAAAATCAAGTTATCCAGCTCGCTTAGCTGTTTCACCGTATCACTGCGTATTACGTTTCTGATGCAGTTCATTGTTCAGCGTTTTATTCCCTGACTTGGTTTGCTTTGCACATGACAAAGCCAAGTGCATCTAAATTGCTGTTGTCTCCTCGAGCAGCATTTTACTTTCTGGAGATTGTCTCTATATTCAATATTATATTTTACATTTTATTCTACTCAAGGTATTTGCACCCTACGATTAGTCAGTCATCTTGATGATATTACTATGTCTAGCCAAACGAAATAAGAAGCATCAGCATCCTTTCTTAATATGAACATACTGTTTTAAAGCATTTCGTCAGCATATTCTGTCCATGTCGTATGATGTACCCTCCAAAAACTATCTGGATTAAAAAAGTACATCTGTGAAAGAAGGGTACACATTGTGGAATCCAAGCCATGTATATGAAAGTTTACGGGATTCTGACACTGACAACAACAACAGTTCATGGGATATGTATCGGTAAAGCTGTTTCACACTCAAGCCAGACCAATAACACGTCGTAATACGCAGGACAGTGCAGCAGTTGCACTGGAAAAAGTCAAAATGAGAAATTAGGAGTTTTTGTGGACATCAATTGATTATTTGTCTTTTATTCGCTGAAAGATGAACAGAAAAGCAAAACATAAAAAAAGTTGTGTGACAGGAGTCCCGTCTGTCTGTGGCTCTTACAAATCTTGACATAAATAAAAGCAAAAAAAAGTTCCTGAAACTGGAACAAGCACAAATGGCTCGATCGTTTGGAAAGGAGAAGGAGGAAGACGGGAAAAGAAAGGACGGGGATCATAATTCCAGCGATTCCAGTGACAATCAGGGAGCGGCGAGCTGGAATGGGAGCACAAGTTGTTCGGACGAGGCGGACTCAACTGAAGTTTCTCAGTACCTTGCTGAAGATATACGGGAAGATGCTGCGGAAGGTCAACATCTGCTTTTGGACTTTGTGCGCACAGAAATGATGCGGAATGGAATGGAAACGGAGTTGCCATGCTTGGAAAATCAGCAACCAGACGAAGATATGGTTGACCCACAAAGGTGCGTTAAACTCTTCCAAAGCACAATAATAATAAACGAATAACAAATAAATATACTATCTACGTATTTACCAGACTAATGGATTGGACCAGAGCAGGTCGAGAGCTTCGTCAACTTGCCGATGCGTTTTCGAGATCCAAGGAACGACAAACAGTTCAAAAGAGGGCTCAAGCACTGTCGCTAGATGCCCTGGATTTTGACAACTTTGTGCAGTTGTTGCAAGAACTTTTTCAGGTAATAGACTTACTACAAGCATTTTCGCATCTATTATTACCCATGCTTTTGTTTTTCAGATGCTGATGCATCTTCTCGTAGTGCACTCTTATTCCTTGCTACTAACCAGATTTTGCTTGACCTTTGACCTGCATGAAGTATTGAACTTTTAAGTTATATGTTCACAAAACAGGGTGGAGGCATAACCCGTGAGCGCATTCTCGTCCTCTTCTTTTTCTGTGCCGATGTTGCCATTGAAGCCCTTAGACGTGGCTTTCATCAAACATTTCATCAACTACTGAGGTGGTCTCTTCGCTACATTGCAACCAGTGTTGCCCAATATGTCCATTCCGTTGGAGGCTGGGTAAGATTTTAAGCATTATGCTTTCTTTTCATTTTTTATATTCAAATTGTAATATTTTTTATGCAATTCCAGGGAGTTGTTTTGAGACAATCTCTTGACATTGCCTACCAAGTTTCTGCCTGCTGTGCGTTCGTTGCAGTCGTTGCCGCTTGTGTTGTTTACATAAGGCGAAATCTGAACTGACTTTTATGTTCCAAAATCTACAATAGTAGTAATGTGAAACTGTGAATGCCACCTTATATTATACTTTTGATTTTTTGCGCATGTATTTATTTAATAGTTGATAGTATGATAATGTTATATCTTTATTCGAGAGATTCACCCGAGATTATTTAGATGTAGATCTAATTTCTTTTCTCATAGTGTAGCTCCTTTATAGCTTTATATTTCAGTGCAGAGACGCACATTAGGCTATTGTTTTCTTAATATTAGAAGCTCATGTTTCTCAGTTTGATATTGATTTAGATTTACAGCTAGTTAGTAGTTATATACGGCAGCATTAGCTGCTATTTATTATCTATGCCTATTCATGAAACTAAAAAATATTACAAGACTTGTTGTTGGCAGGCTGTAAGATCTCCAAAAATATGTAAAAGTTAGATATCAAACTACTTTTGCGATTTTTGAACTACTATGTATTACTTAATATTATGTTCATAGATCGATAGAGCTGAAGCACTGAAATTGTTTTGCAATATTGAAAAGACTCAATTTTGTATTTTTATTAATACAAATTGATTAATGTTGTTGATATGTAAAAGTGGGACCAGACGATTTCAAGTATGTGTTCACTACAGACAATAAGAAATAAATATTTTGATATTCGCTGAAACATCCAGAATTGTGTAACAAGTTTTTTGACATTGTATGTAGTTATTTATTTCATAATTTCTTTGTATTCAATCAACGTAGTAGTATATAACAATAACAATTTCATATAATCATCCTAGTTTTTAGATCTGTCTGTCAATGCCATATCTTTTAACTCTATTGACATTTTTTGAACAAAAAACCTTGCTATACAACAGTTTCTGTTTTACATGTAACGATAAATCAACTAGAAAGACATACAACATAAATTACATATATATCAAAGTAATCAAGGTTAATGTAGAGCATCGAAGTATTTGATTGAGACAGATTGTATTTAGGTATATCCGTAAAATTGTCACGAAACGTCTTCGATGACATGTAATACATGAGCTAGTATGACTATTGGGCCGACGACAGCGAGAGATAAATATATTTATCTGTGTAAAAATCTGGTTCTATTTCTATGTACGTTATGAGAGCTTAAAATGTATTACGCGATCATTACTTTAGGGATTTACTTATTACATATTATAGATTAACAAAGTATTTGTACACAAACTCAACCCACAAAAATATTTCATAATAATAACAAAGAACACAATAATATCTGTTTTATTTTCTTCCTATTCCGGAATTTTTTAGGAAGCAAGCATTAATTAATACGTTATACTCACACCATGACACAACTACGCTACTAGTACATTCTTCGCAGCTTGTGAAGTCAACATAAAGATCATTTTGGCATTTGTGAAAATGTATACAAATAAAGCTATCAAGTTTCTAGAGGATCATGTTAAAACTAATCATCAATCGTACAAAACAGTTTTCTGCGAAAGTATATCTTTGTATAACTTTGCATTGATTGTGCACTGTAAATTTGACTTGGGAGGAGTTTAGTGAGAGAAACTAACGAGGTATCTGGATATCATAGACAAATGCTTCGTGGATCTACACAACATGTTATGGCTAGCATTTTGACATCAATGACTTTAAAATGATTGTCATAATTAGAAAATATTACTATCTATTCAAGAAACTCACAACCGAGTGTCAAGTAAACAGACATTTTAATAGTGGTTTAAAATGCAGAATTCAGATCTCTAAAAAGAGTTTCGGCAATTAGGAAGATTGTAAATCATTTGTCGATACTGACGATTAGGGATACAAACTTAAGTAGAAAGAAGAACCTAATACCTATTCATTATAGGCCGCATTACCTCCTCTAAGCTCATCTAGACTACTACTTGACTTCGAGGATTTACTTAGTGATGGTAGTAGCCCATTGAATCATGGAATTAAAATGTTGCATTTTTACCCGGTATATTGTTTAGACTTTCTATTTTGTTTCCAAACATTACACACCAAGTCATACGATGACTTTCTTAATTAGCATGATAGTAACTTTTTATACGTATAGCGACTATTCTATAATCGTAATTTTTGTCTTCTTTCTCCTATAAGTTAATGAACGACAAACAAAAGAAAAATGAAAAAGAGTAAATGGGTGCATTATATAGTAAAGGATTTTTAGGATTGTACTTGCAAACACAACGCCTGTATGTGCACGTGCCTACAGGTAGTTTATAAATTATAGTTTCAGTTTTCACATAAATGTACCAATATAAACTCTATCTACGCATTAATATTTACATACGGCAAATGCACGTAATAATATTCCTAGTATAATACAATATTTGTATATTAATTTGATTTACGTATTTTACAATATTACAGAATTTCATTGAGGTAAAAATTAAATATTACATCAGTATATATAAAGTATATTAAGTGACTGCGGTTGATGCTCCCGATCGATTTTGCATAGTAATAGTACTTAAAGGAAAAACTAAATTACATTGTATTATAATAGCTAGGGTTAGCGTTGTCTCATTTCTTCTTTTTCCTCATCTTCCTTCTCTTCAAGATCATTTCATAGAGGACTTCCACTCCATCATCCAAGCCTTCACCTGAAAGATTTAGATAATGTCATTAGTTAAGCTGATTGTTTACTCAATTACGTTTCGTTTTCAATTGAGTGCTGACAAGAGCCATACTACACTTACCAGTTATTGCACAAGCTGGCTGCACATGGTATAGTGTGTTATGTAGGGTTTCCTTAAGCTGCAACATGGATTCAATTTCGTGCGGTTCTTTTGACCCAGGGAGATCTTGTTTATTTGCAAGGAGTAGTAGGGGTACTCCCAAATTATCATGGGATTTAACAGTTCTAACTAGCTCTACTTTTGCTTCCTCGAACCTTTCATCGTCCACAGAATCCAGAACGAATATGATCCCATCAGTGTGCCTCGTATACGATCTCCATAAAGGCCGTAGCTTTTCCTGGAAAACCATAAAAACAAAAGGTTATTCACTGATTTTTGCATATTTTCAAAAAATTCTTACTTCCCGTTTTAAGTTCAAGTTGCTTTAAACTTAATTTTATGCATTTTTATTCTAATCAATTACAAAAAAGTACGTAACGCGTACTATTTAGTAGCACTCATTTATCTCGTTCAAGCATGTCTTTTGCATCCTAAATCTAATTAAAATGAAGGTCATACTTCAAGCAGTAAAATTTGCCAATCAGGGGTTTCAGATTGTGAGATGCATCATGATTCATATATGTATAAAGTACAAAAATATCGGTTCGTTTCAAAGTAATATATAATCAGGTCAGCAATTGTTGTCACATGCACATGTCAGTTGCAATTAACATTTTTACCGCTATTCGTTACAAGTACAATGCAACATATATAAGTCTAACTGCAACTAAGATTCGTCTAACAAAAGGGAGCGCAACAACAATTACGCAAACAAAAATATTTTATTCATTCACTCGCGTTGATTTCTGCTGTCCTAATTTTTTCTTTGTGCTGGTTATCCCTGAATAGCGGGCTCATACAGTTTGTATTGGCACAATAATTAAAACAAAAAAGTGAACACAATCAAGAAAACATAAGCAAATTTTAATTTATTTATTAGAGTTGTAAATGATCAGAAAACATTTGGTTTCTTGATGACATCAAAATAGGTACAAACGGGGCACTAATAAATAATTTAACACGCAACTTTTCAAAGTATGCAATTGAAAGCATAGTACATACAAACTATGCGGAATTTTCGTGATCTAAACATTAAGGAATTCAGTTTCTGTTCGGATGAATATATGTGCGCGAGCATGTTCAAAATGTGCACTCAAGTGCAATGTGATAGCGAATCCATAAATAAGTCAAATGAATAAATTATTTTGTGGTATGCTTCAAGTTGCAACTGCATACTTTTAAAGTTTTACATCTCAACTTTATGTTTGTGTTGTTAATATGACAGTCGTCTGTCGTCTACTACCTTTCCATTTCATTTGCAAATGTCTTGGTATGACCTGGTGCCATGATTTCCCTTCCCTTTAACGGTATAAATATACAATAAAAATGGCTACGTAGTACGTACGCGCAGTAAACTTTTGTTCATGATGATAAAGCTTTATAGTAAAAATAGGTATGCAAATTGCAAGAGAATAGAATTGCAGTGTCTTCCATCCCGCTTGATGCGATGGTGGCAGCGGTTTGCAAAATAATCTTTTGCCGAGACGACTTCCTATATGCATATCAAAGCGTCACTTTTAATCGGCACCACAGGAGGGTCTAATTTTAAATTTCAAACGGATCGCTGAACTAATTTATTATAACTTTCATCTTTAAGTCGTGAAAAAAAGGTTTGGGGAATGTGAATTATCTGCATACGTTCCTGTTAGCTTAGAACACGCATTTTACAAAACTTCGATCTTAAAGCGCACGATTTCTTTATTTTTACTGCTTGTAGTTCAGACAGAAAAGCTAATATACCTATGTACAGAATAGACAAATTATCTGACCGCTGGGAAGCCACCCAAAATATAGGGACTCACTATGAGAGTAAGTATTGTGGTGTGTGAACAAAACTATATTTAATGCTTTTAAATGAAAGTTTGTCACAAATTTATGAAATCATTATTTGTAAGTTAAATTACTGTAACCAAACTGTCAGTTGTGTACAATCAACGATAATTATGCTTATCTTAATATAACACGTGCAAATTTACTTACTTGCCCTCCCACATCCCAGCATATAAACGGGATGCCTTTCGATTTGCCTTTAGTGCCTTTTATTCGTTCACAGTTGAAACCTATCGTTGGAACCTGTAAAAATTAAACAAAAAGATTTGTTAGAACCGTGATCCTTGTGGCGTGCTGCGGCTCAGATTCAAAAGTATACCATTCTCACATTTGCAATGCGAATTTTGCGTACAGAAAGACAACTTGATTGTGCACCATAGAATATGCTCAACTGCATGCAGTAAGCTAAAGAGAGATTTTGTCATTGTGGCACATAGTGGATTTACTTACCGTATTTAAATAGGAATCCAACTTAAGTCTGTATAAAGCTGTCGTTTTCCCTGCGGAATCGAGGCCCACCATCACGACATGATATGGACTCTGTAGAGATAAAAAGAATTTATTATCATTTCTTGAAATTATCATGTTTGCCATGATTCTACAATAATCATACATTGAAACTTAAGGAAAATTAGGACTAGCCCGGAAATAATCGAAAACAGTATGGGCTACACAAACATGAAAACATTTTTGGTACACACGGTTTACACTGATTAAGCAATTACACCATTATCCGCCTCATGATTATGACTTTAATGAGAACATCATCCACTATAATATTATCTTGTTGAAGGCAACCACCAAAGATTGACAATGGAAAGTGATATCCTGTACAATAATTTAACAATCCGAGTAGATACTGTGTACATTTTGGGTTTTGTATGTCTAATTTAAACAAAGTTTCTCCTCTTTCAAAAACATTTCATGCTTCTCTTCTTTCACGAGGAGGGCTCATTGGACATGACGCTATGTTTGATATTGATATGATGACAGAAATTTAATTCTTGTATGTGATATTATTTTAGCTCAACATTGGCATGTATCATTATTTAGTTTCATACATAATTTCTGATTCTGACAACATGATAATCCCTTCTCCTCTTAATCATTTATGTTTTCAAACATAATAAAATTCATCAGCTATTTACACACTCCCAGAAATTGTACAAAAGGAGAAGGAAAGAAAAGATTTAAGACGAAACTCTTGCAGCAATAAACTTTCGTGATCACTTTTAATAGAAATTGCATCGTAATGCAATACATCATCTCATAAATTAGCACTCTCCAAAAGTCTGTCGATCTCGAGTGGCGTGATTATTCGAAGGATATTTGAAATAAAAAGTACATTTTGTCATGCCCCATGACTGCTGTTAGTCAGCGAAGATGTATCCTTTTGATTGATGACTGAATAATAATAATGCAATAATGCATATCGAATGATGAATAGACCATTTAAAATTCTTCGCTACATAGCCATAGCTTGTGTAATCCTCAAGGAAATCAAAGTCGCATAAAAATAAATATTCACTACATAGGTACATCTTATCTGTCAAACCACCAAAATCTTGATATTGATGATGAGGCTGATTGTATTTTTGCTTATTATATACACATATGACATATTTTTATACCTGAATCACACCGTTATCCTCAAGCTTCTATTTATTCCTATGAGTATGCTTTACTATTCGTATATCTGAACGCATAATATACCTGAACACATACGTTTTCTTTCAGCAAAAGCCAATTTACCAAAAGTCAGCCAAATATATTTTGTGAATATTTTCATTATTCGCATACGTGTAGGCGACAAAAGTTGAATTTTTGAATAAATAAATAATACATAAGCTATTAACTATTACGATAATACTTTTTCTAGACAGTGGAGTTATCATCAATATTTGAAAATACTTGAAAAGTTACTACCTAACCGGCCACCAGAGTTAAGAATACATCAAGAATTACTGAAAAGAAGGGCTAAAGATGAACAATTTTTTCTCTCGATTGTACATAAACAATAACATGCACATCATTAATAAGTTATGCATGTAAATGTCTGCTAGTCTGTTACTCCTGCTGCTGTGTAATGTTATATACAGGTGTAAAGATTAATGGACCTTATATTCGCTTTTTGAAGGCAAAGTAACGGTATCTTCTGCGTCTCTTCTCAGAAAGAAGGTGTGACGTAGCAATCACATCTTTTGTACCAATATCCTCTTTCTCCTTTCATTTAGATTTCAAACAGGTCCTTTCACATCCTTTTTGTGAGAATAATGATCATGCAAGTGATGAAGTAAAAGATAATCATTCAGTTTCCCCTATTCGGCTAATCTACATTTTTCTTCAGGATTATGATGATTTGATATGAAGAATGATGAAATACGTACACGTAATCTTCTGTTGCAGAAAATTGTGCGGCTACTATTCTGTTGATTGCTGGTGATGATGATCGAGGAGAAGGATTTTGCATTATATTTGCATTTTGAGAATAAAATGCGTGTCTACGAAAGGATAATGATGAGAAGCGACCAAAATCGATGCCCTCCCTTATTCCCTTAAAAATTAAAAATATGTTCTGGCTCCTCAACCATAACAGCTAAAGCCTTTTTTGAACTTGCAGCTACTACTATAATAGGAATACAAAGGCAGACTTTATATACTCTTATGGCTTTTCAAAATTTTTAAACTTTTACTGTGAATATTCTCATCAAAATGCCAGTAATATGCCTTATTAGAATGGCAATAATTTGGGATTGTGTGAAACAACCATTTTAAACTACTGAATGTTTTCGAAGCTTAACTTTAAAAGAGTGTAAACTCGGTTTTATTTTATCGTTATCGTATTTACTTTCTTTAAAACTTAATTGGCGATATCATGATTGTTGGTTTGGGGCAACATCATTAACAAGACCTTTCAGTTTTTCTCTAAATACTTGAACCTGTAAATAATACTACTGACCTATTGCAAAATCTAGGTGTGCATGCTGATATTGGAATGCTAAAGCTTGATTTTTTCTCTTATTCCTGTCTTTCAACTTTCATCCTTCTCATGTTGACTACATTATTCATGTTGATCCTCGCAGTATAACATTGTGCCATTGTTGTAGTGTTATGTGATTCTGATGAAGGTTTACATTGTATTTCGGGTATAATCTTAAATCAATAGTAGTAAACTTTGCGATTGCAATCGCGCCAAACATTCGCATTCATTTGCAAGCATCAAGGTTTAATGCAGATATTTTCTTATGATTTTATGCAACCCTACCTAATAAGTGTGTTATCAAATACCGTTTGCGCGTGAAGCTTCGTCAATCCGTCCGTGCATAGATAAAGTATGACAAGTAGTTTTTAGCGCTTATTCTGATTTACTTCAATTGTATGCTTCATAGAGAATTGATGCAAATCAACCAACTCTCGGTTATCGGCAGCAGTAAAAAAGGAGGACGGTTCTCTTGTACTTATTACAATAGGAATCATAAGCTACGGCGGCACACTATTAAGCTGATATCAAAATGAGATTTTTGGCAACAATAAATCTGTCGGAGGTCGCCATATTCGACGGGTTAAATACGTTATTGTAAACATTCTATTGTTCTAAACGCTTATGGCAAAAAGTAAACACGTTATGCGTAATAAGGTGCGTCGTGAGCGGATCGGATTATTTTTGCACAGTTTTGTGTGCTTTAAAATCAAGACAATGATGACAGAACACAAGAATAAGGGTACCTAGTGCACATTAGCTTTAGTATGCGAAAGGAATCTCAGATGCTTTAAAAGTTATTATCACGATTATTGTTTCCCTTTCAAGATTACACTTATAAATCATGATGCATTTTACAAACAGAAACAACATCAGAGTGTTTTAAAAATGAGAGTATCACTAAAAGAAAGGCCACTCAAATGTAGATGTACACTATCCTTAGAGTGTGAATTTTTGATGACTCCGGAAACATCAATTATGGCGCGTATGAATTTGCATAATCGACGAAATGAACACATGCAAACCAAGACCAGTGAGACCACGAAAAGCATAAATAAAACTATATAACTGGCACAATCACGCTGAGTTCTTCCTGCAAGTAAATTTTTTGTGCGTATAAACATTCTTATACATATGTAGGAATAATGCTTATTATATATTAATTAGAGGAACAATGTGTAGGTACCTATAAAAATATCACAATGTTAAATGCATAGCTCGCAGCGGAAGTCTCCGGAACTGATGCTGATAGTAAAAGTTTTGTGTACAGGGCAAAGTAGGTCACTCACTTAAAAAGTGGTGGTTATATTGTTTTGGGGAATAGAGAAGATAGTAAAAATAAGTGTTAATAATAGACATACAGTAGTACACTTTTATACAACAGCGATTCTTTTGTTTCGAATATTTCGTGAGTTGTTGCGTTGCGCTGTTTAATGAATGCCCTGCACAAGAAAAAACTATATCTTGTATGCGCCAAATTGCCAGAAGTAACAAAGCTGACACCGGATAACAACACTTTACAATTCATAATCATTACGCTGCTGACATTATTACATAGCATCATGCTTTGTTTATATACATTCCTCAAGACATAGTTGTATAATTTTGAAAACATTCTACATGCGCACATGTAGTTAAAAGTATAAGTGACTGGAAAAATGCGACAAGCTTAATTTTTTATACACAAACAGACGTGACATTTACAGGCATCAAAGGTGATTGGGCTAGAATAAGTTTTTACAAAACTGAACTCTGATAATAATGATGCATGTGCTGTTGTGAATTTACATATATATAATTACATTTGTCACTATGTATATTATAGTAGCACTATTCATCGATTTTAGATTAGTTGTTCCTCCCTCCTTGCAGTGTACAAAAACTAAAGAGCTGCTTAGGGCATCATCATTAGTAAATGTAGTCTCACAAAGACAGAATAACATAAACTGAAGAAAAGGGTGCCAAAATGTAATTAGTCTCATCAACACGGAGTACGGTTTTTGCCTATGCTTATTACTCTGGAGGAATTCAATCTGCCCTGAATTCATTGAATGACTTTTGGCAAGTAATCAACATTGTGATATCTTCATTTAATGTGCCATTATTACTTTTAGTTTGATTTAAGGGGCTGTCACATACATTTCTACAACATTTATTGTTACTTGGTCTATACTCAAATGCACCAACGATTAAATAATGTTTTTCTCCAGCTTTCTTTCATTTGCGATTACTGCACACAAAAATTCTCATTTATCCTCTTCTGTTAGTCTTTATACTAAAAATGTACATGTTAAAATATTGTGAAAGAATGCAATCCAGCAGGTAATTATTCTTGAATAAGGAAAAAAAACCTCTTTAGTGTTTTCCTCATCACTGATATTGTTCTAGTAATTGTATCATACTTAACAATAATAGGATTTACGTTTTCATGCTAACAGCCAATGCAAAATTCTTTTGCCTAAAACTGAAAAGCCGCAATAGTCAATAGTGCAGGTTTCTCACACATATTTCTTCTATCATGCCAAAATCACCACAATAACCGACAATATTATAACAAACCATTCCGTTTATCGACATCGCAATAAAGTACCGACGTCATTTTGCAACGTTTAAAAGAACTCAAGAAAGAAGCCAAACAATTGGAAAACAAATGGAATCATTACACGTTTAGCGCTTCTACCGCCCTACTCCTTTTCTATACGAAATGCCATAGTTAGTAGTACTTCTTGCTAGTAGATTAACCATAATTGAAATTCAACCAAAAGTACAAATTCCCTACGACGTGCCGTTATTATTAAAGCTCAGTTAGAAACGACTACAAAGATTTATTGCCCCTATATACTACACATTTGCTACAAAATTAGTGCCGACAGTCTAACTAACAGATGTATTATGGTATGTAAGAAGATCTTTAAAAGCTGCATTCTAGGACAAAAGGCAAAAAGCAATGCGCGAGCGAGAGATCATCCTCATGTTGCAATGAAAACACCAAAATACAACCTTTTTGCAGACAGATTAAACACATTTTGCAGAGTCAGCACCAAAATCAAAAAGTCTTAAGCTATATAAATTATTGTTTAAGAAACAAAAGTTAGATCTATTATGACAATATAAATATGTCGATACTGCTCATGACTCCCCTTTTAGGATTAGTACTTCAATAGACAATCTTAGAAGCACACATTACCGTTGTAGATCATTTAACATTTATCATTTAAAATCATGCATTATTGAATCAATTATTTATCATGTGAACAAGAGAGAGATAGGTATGAACCTTTCTTGCATTAATTATTCCGTGTAGCCAATTTTATATGAGCTTTCTTTTGAACTGCAAGTGGCAAATGGTTCGATTATAATAGTATGTAAAAGAACGAAAGCGATGAAGAATACAGGCATATATGCATGGAGGTTTTTTACTTTTCTATCTCTCACAAAGTCGTGTACCTATATTTTACCGATAACGCTAACCTTTTTACGTTAACCGACACTTTTTGCGGTTTGCCGAGCTCAACCTGTGTTCTTTGTGTCACGGCACGGCAGAGAGCCAAACAAGCCAACCATTCATTGCCATTTTTTATTTTATTACGCAACTACACCCTCTTTGTACTTAAAATTACAAGCATAATGCAGTAGAAGTACAAGGGGGATCAAATAAAAAAGCCAAAGCAGTTCATCACGTCACGGTTTTGTAGATTGTACCATTGTATCACCCTTTTAGTCGCATTCAACTCAACGGAAATGTCTTCCGGGCGTGCATCGTTTATTTGATTGTCGCAATTTTTAATGGTGCAGGTGCATGGCATAAAAATCATCACACCTACTGCATAAAAAAGTTGGTTGCATAATGAAAACGAAATCATGAAACTTTCCAATGAAGTTGAATTTGAAAATTCAGATAATTCTACATCCACAAACGTCAACAACAATTAAGCTTCATGAAGTTTATCATTTATATACGCAATCCCAAGAGTTGGCACTGGCCCGGATATTATAATTGTGTAAAATGCTGCTGATGTATGGTCAAAAGTGGTCACAGGTAATTATTGACACTTCGACCAATGAGGAAATTCGATTCCCTGACTATGCTCCATGCGTCTGCATTGGCAAGTTTCCTTTTTCTGAATGAATAATGTGTTCCTAAATTCAAAATGAGGAACACTACTTATATCCGAGGTCGCGACGACAGCTATCCGTTTCAGAACAATTGCAAAATGAATAAAATGTTTCAAATATGGCCAGTCGGCTAACATAAGTAAGATGTAAGATCTAACAGGAAAACGATTTAAAGAGCAGACACATGATGACAAACAATCATTTTGTATTATCTATGACAAAGCTGCAAAGGGCAAACAGTTTTTCATGAAATATCTAAAATGCGTCATATTTTATTATTTACACCACAGGAGTAAAAATTGTTTCACACTGAACAATGTGTACATATTAGTGGAAAAACTAGCAGCTTAGTTTTTGTAGGACATTTTTATCATGACTATGACATAAAACATCACTTTTTAGCTTATACCCAACATGGTCAATACCTTATATCATGTTTTTGCATGTTAAAATGGTTTACGTTAGCATGTTCATAAGTCAAAATCAAAATATGACAACTGATGACCCATTAAATATTTACTAAGCAGCTATTCCATATATTGCGTTCGCGTAAAATCTCTTCATCTCGTCTACGTATTAGGACATTTGACAAGGACAGCTGCTGTAACTATCAAATAATAGATAAAGATGACTTAATTGACGCTTTCGTACAAACAAGCTCAACGCAGGCGTTGATTTTGTTAAATATTCTAAAATATGATGAATAGAACATTTTAATGCTTCTCACAACAGACAGCTCAGCTAAAAAAGTTTTTCGCAAAAGTTTTGACTTCAAAGACCCTTTGTTATTGTAAGTTTGATATTGAATCATTCTGTGATTTAATCTTTTTGTCATCATTATATCATCAACCAGATATCGTGCAACAAAATGTTTGCCGTAAGTATTACCTACATGCGACAGACAGCATAAACGAACATGTGGCCGTCATCATTTCATATAATCATACCTTATGCCCCTATGCACACGGTTATTTCATTTTTATTTCATCACATGCATTATAACAACCAAAACCAAATATCAGAATCGATATAGCATAATAAGTTTTTGATCACGTCAGTGACGTTCTCATTTTGTGGTTACTCAGTCTGTGAGCAGTATTTTTGCAATATACTAGCTCTAACGAGAATTTCCATCCAACCATGAATTTATTATGATATAATGTACATTTTAGCGGATCTTTTATATTTCTATAATCAATAGGATTGGATATTGCTGTTATTTATGCTATATTCTGAGTTTATAAATGGCAGGTGTACGTTTCATGTGTTTTGAAATTAGTACTAAACTCTGCTTGTTACTAAACAAGCTGCCAGTAGTACTTGGTTAAATGTTTGTTCTTTTATATGCGTACAACCAACCAGGCAGGTTAATTGATCAATAAATATTTAAAATCCACTTCACAGGTAGCTTTAGACCAGGAACTAGAAGCCTCAATTTCCATTCTTAAAATCCTTGAATGTCTGGTTATGAAACGAAAGCAGTAATATAATTTTTTCAAATATAAAAAGTTACACTCTGTGAATTTTCCTCATTTGCAAACTTTTGCATAAGATAGGGCTTTAACATGCAACAAGAGATAACATTGCTCTGCCTTTTAATTTTTTGTGTTAATTTTTGGATGATAGCATTCGTCAACTAGACAATGAGTCATCATCATTCTTTATGGTAAAGATCTGTTGTAGGTAGGTATATCATTATGCTGATCAAACACAGTATTTTCCTGTGAAGGAGTCATCGCTTTAAAATTATCTTCATGCATATTTATACTATCAGCATCAAAGAGAAACCCAACAACATCACGAACGTGAATATTAAATATGACATCAACATTACATACATATCGTCATCAGTTTATTCGATGGTTAACAGACGGCAGAGAGAAACTGTGAGACTAAATCATGATACGAAGATGAAAATAATTAACTGCAGCTCATGCATTTAATATTCAATTAAACAATACAGCTTATGTTGGTCATAATAAGCAAAAATATGTTCAATCCAGTCAGCATATTACTCATTTCTTATTGCTGATAAACCTTACTCAGTCAAGGAGCAAAGGAGCAAGGATAAACTTGATCTTGTTTTCATGCTTAATCAGTAGTTTAATCTTTGTGCTTCTTGGATGGAAATGTTATCCAACATTTAAATTTATTCAGTCTCAGATACAGTAGTAAAATGTTATGCCATATCGTAAAATCATAGCGTCGTCATCTTTGGTTTATGTACATGCTAACTCAAAATAGGGTAATATTCCATTACGTGGTAACCTCAATACTCGATTAAAATTAATGCATAATCATGAAGAAGATTATAATAAGTTCATCCATATATTGCCTAATTAAATATATTGTTTTATGTTTTTTGCAAAAAAATACTGGGTTTTTAAAAAACATACCTGGGTTCCAGGTAAAGCTTCAAGTATTGCATTTCCTCCTTTCGCTAAATTAGCTCCCATTGAAAACTGCCAAAATGTGACTTGACTGACTCCCGACTCACTTTAAAGGTGATTTCTTTTCACTTTTGGTAATGCAGATGATGCTGAGGCAAGTGACACGCCACACAAATACAAACAGCACATCAAATAGAAACGTGACACTTCACTTCGTTAAAACGATAGATCAGGAACAATTATTATGACGGTGGTAATGATACTTGCTAAATGACAACTTATTCGCCAAAGATTGAGAAGAATCGTGGAAAACAACACTTGTTTTGCGCTTTTCGTGGTCGTAAAATTGGGACAACGAGTCGAGTCGACTATAAAAATGACGCTAATTATATTAAATTCTGGGTCGATCGGTGAGTCCTAGTGATGCTACCTCTTCTTGAACGTGTGTAAAGTTGGGCTTGTCAGTCTTGAAAGTTTCTCCTTGAAGAAAAAAATGCTGTTGAAAATCTCTGTGGTGTTTGCAGCTTTACTTTGTATTTTTTAAAATCTCCTTTGGTTTCACGGATGAATTTCCGTTATAAAATCAATAATTCCATTAGGCGTGGTAGTAAGTTAGTAAAGTAATATCACAATTGCATTGTGTGTTATGTGTGCCTACAATTATCCGGTAAAGTAGAAGAATGCATTGATTGGCTTTTTCCTTTCTTCACTCCCTCACATTAATTTGCAAAGTTATTAAGCTTTTCCGTGCCTTTCTGACCGTTTCTTTGTAGCGCACGAGATCCAATGCACGGTTCTAGTCAGAGTAGCAACCAACAACTCCAGAAACAATTTCCCGTTTCCTGTTCCTCTGTGAAGAAAAGTTCTCTTTCAAAGTCATTGTACTCTCAGAACCGCTGCTGGAGAAATTACACAAAAGAATTTCATAATGACAAGTTCCAGTTTTTTAGTGTACGCTGCAGCCAACGCTTCGTCTGCTTCTGCACGAAACCATCACACAACAAGTTCTCTCTCCCTTCTGCCCATGAAGAATGAAGGCAGCGGATGTCGTTCTGGACATAGCAGCACATCAGCAGCCTTCTCTCAACACGAGAAATCCATCATCCGATTTTTTATACGCTTCTCGACGAGAACCAACATAAAAAACTGGCCGCTGGAATGTCTTTGTGTGTGGGAAGGATGACCACAGCAGTTGCAATGCGATGGCGATGATGATGTTGCTGCTGCTGCTGGACGGAACTCTTGTACATTTAAACAAGTGAAACTATTTACTTTTTTTACCACTGCTGCTATGATGCTGCTACAATTGCTCCTGAATATTTTTTGCGTATTCCAAATTTAATTCAGCCATTCACCATTAAACGCTTGGCACAGCTTGCACTTTAATTATCATCCAGGGAAGCCTTTCAAAGAATTTGGTTTTGGGTTTTTTCGCTGAATGTACTACTGACATTCAACACCTCAAAAAAATGCACTTGTTTATCGAGAAAATGTTATAATCGTACTGTTGAACTCTCTGGCTCTTTCTCTGGACTGGAATACCAGAGCAGTTTTAGCATCATACACACAGTGCAACTTTTTTGATGAGACCAAGAGAACAGGTTACATTAACAGAGATAGAACCGAGATTATCATTAAGAGAAGCGTAGGTATGCGAGGATGATGCTGACGATGATGAAGACGATGGTACTTTTATACAAGTAATCTCAGTTTTATATACATTTGCAGTATATTATAGGCCCAGTCCTATCAAACAAAAACATGATCATGTTCAGTTTGAGTTCTCTCTCTCTGTATTCATTTAATATATTATATGAAATGAACGCTATATATAAGCAACGCTTTAAATGCTGAATGAGAAGAGCCAGTTTCTTTCAACAAGAAAGATTTTTTGCTTGCCAAGCTCGAAGCAATGTTGTACCTTGAAATACCTGGGATTTGAATGGGGGTTGATTTTTCTTTCTTTCTTGTTTGTTGTTGTAGGTCTGTCTTTCTTCAGTATCAGTCAGTCACTGCGAGTGCATGTTTATTGCACTGAATATCTCTCTCCTTGTACATGTATTGTTGAATGTCTATTATCATCAATGTCCGTCCGCTTACTAACACGCAATGATGATGATGGTGGATGAAGGTGCATGTGTACAGTTGAATGGATAAGATAGATAGTTAAACTGCTTGATGTGCATTCGAATCCAATTGCGTGCTGTTGTGGGTATAGTAGTAGGTAAAGATTTTGAGGATGTTATAACAGAGATGAAACCACAAAGGCGACGGATGATGTTGTTTAGATTTGAATTTTTTCCTTTTGTTGGGTAAAGATTGTACACAGACAACAATGTTAGGAACCAAAAAGACGCGACGAGCAAGAGCGAGCGAAATGGGGAGGGTAGTTAATAGTATTCCTTTTTCTTATAAGAAGGGTGAGCTTTGAAATTCAATTCTGAAGTATGAAGAATGGAGGTTTTTTTTGCTGCTGTTACTGGTTTGATTCTTGGTTGGTATTTGCACTGAGAAGGCAGTAGAAGCATTACTCACTCAAATTTCTTTGGTATGCCTTCTATAACTATACACACAACTAAAAGTGTTTTCTTTTATTAGGAGAGCTCATAGTTTTTAGTAGGAAGGAGCGGTGGTGATTTGGTAAATGATGAGGATGGAAGTTCAGTTTATCCCTCTATACCATCAACAAATATTTTAACAGAGTGCAAAGCAAAGAACAACAGACCAGCTTCAGTTCAAGTGTGAGATTTTTAGAAACGTGGAGCTATGTGCTTATAAGATTTCTTCAGAATAGTTAGGTATGATAACTGGTAAAGCTGTATATACTATTATACTTGGTATGCACTTTTCTTTGAATCTCTTGTCTTTTTTGTTGTTGCCATAATTGTATTGAGATTATGTATGTATAAGTATTCCATCATGTTTTGTTGTTTTTGTCGCCGACCCTCTGGTATGGAGGAATGGAGGTTGATAATCTTAATCATGTAGCGTTTCTGTGTGTTTCTGTTACACAATTACGATAGACAAGCTTTGAAGTGACGATAGAGAGAACGACGACGACCAAGCAGAAACATGGGGTTATGGCGTAAATGGCGTTGTCATTTAATTGAAGAATGAGTTTTTCGGTGTATCTCGTACTACTACGAAGCACAACAATAATAATGACAAAACAACAACAGTAGTGGGAGCAGTACCACGTTTGTTTGGTCTTTACGTTTCCTTCCTACCTAACAACATTAGGGTTTAAGGTTTAGGTGCTTGCTTATATTTATGCAAATTGCACACAAGACATAAGAAACTGTTAAAAACTTTATTAACAAGTCATTTACTGTGCCTTTTTGAGTATATGTAAATATTGTTGATGGCAAAAGTAGAAGGGAAATCTTATAAAGAATCGAAGGAATGGAAATGATGTTTTTGTTCGTGTAAGCTTGATAACAATATAAACACAGGGATTGCTGGTACAAGATTCATTTCAACCTGTACGACGGGACTGGGTATTCCTCCCTGATGATATTTTAAGGCATTTTATATGCAGCAAGAGAGTTGATATTATTATGCTGATGATTATGAGTAAGGGTAAGGTGCAATCCGTTCGTTGCCTGCTTTTATTTGATCTGTTGTCAGTGTGTGTGAGGGAGTCGTTGCTGTTTTGTTGTTGTGTCTCTGGCAATGATGATGATGATGTAAATTCAATATCTGTCTGTGAGCTCTGTAATATCGTTCCCATGCAAGAATATTTGAATGCAAATGCCTTCTGTTATGGTACCGAAAGCCTTTTCGACAACAGTGCACCAAATGTGCTATGATATCGAAGAAATCCGTCCGTTTATATTCTGTGTATTTGTACAAAAGTCTACATATGTATGCCATTATATACACAAGGCATGAAAAGAAGCGAACAAATGCCACACTGTGCATAATAGCAAGTAATACTACGAGGAAAAGCGTAAAGTGGCAGTGCTAAGCCGTGCCAGAAACCATGTAGTCGAATATTGGAGTAGTAATCTAAAAAGTGGTAGTCCTATATTGCCCAAAAACTTATCTGAAAGCATGCATGAACCGCTGAACACATTTTCCTCTTTGTATGGAATGAGTGCATACCTATATATCTGTATAACGCACATAATATTCAAGTCTTTCAAGTCCTCTTTTTTACACTTTTTACATAGGTATACTGAGTACTGACTCCTGACTCGCTCATAGGTACCAACCCGTACAACATCCTAAAAGCGGCCGTTACGTACAATGAATATAAGTTTAAAAAGTGAATTTAGGTTTGAAGCATTAGTTTCTTATAACTTCTCAGGCATGGCTAGAAGTAGTAGCGTCCCATATATTCATACCTATAGCTTATCACGTTTTCACATATCACATTATTTAAGTACCACACGTATTGCATTATAGCTACCTATAATGCATTATCGTGAAACAACGTCTGTATGTGAGGTGTGTGTCCTACTGCCGAAAACGAACTTTAAGAGCAAGAAAAGAAGAAGAATGCAGATATTTTCGTGCTTGTCACTACTTCAATAAGGGAGCAAGGCAAGAAGGGAAGTGGTAAAAAAGATGAGATTATGATTGTTTGGTAGAAATATAACCAGGCAAGAGTTTTTAGGTTCTTTCGAGCATGCTGGTTTAACTGACTTGCTTGGTTTCTTTTTCTTGAAATGTAAACGCGTAAGTGTCTCTTCAACTTCTTCCTCTTCTGCTGCTTTTGCTTTTGATATTGCGGAAGCCAAGGCATTGAAAAAGTTTGGTTGGTATGCTGCTAGCACGCCAACAGGCAATAACGCAATGTGATTTTATTCTCTGCTAGTGGATAGAGGAAAGCTCGTCGACTCGAGGATTACTTTTCATATAACACGGCAGCAGCAGCCTTTTATTCGCTTGATTGCTTGTCTCTATGATATTATTGTATCCTTATAGTCTAGTCTTGGCCCTTTTCTGCTGCCGATAATGATGGTGCACTATATTGCTTTTACTGTCTCTGTCGCTCCTGGTTCATTGGGATAAGGGAAAATGTATTGGGTTTTGGAGTAGTTTTTTGATATATCGTCATTGCAAAAATGCTCAAACGAGAATAGAAAGGCTTTCTTTCCAAAAACTTTTTCAGGTTCCGTTGTTGGTCATTAGTACAGAGAGATGTATGTGTACCTGTGCGGCCATTCATTTCTAAACCTCCACCGATAGTCTCCTCACAAACCCTTTTGGGTTTAGAATAGAAAACTATGTTACTATCATGTTGGTTTCTTTGAAGTCATTCTATAAAGTACTAGTATGTTTTGGCCGGGTTTCGCTGAATGCCACATTGTTTTGAAATGTTTACTTTTTAATTTTTTAAATTTACCCTACTTATTATGCATTTGTTTCATCTTTGCAAGTTACAGAAGCTAGCATAAAAAGTTTTACTGTTACCAGTAGATAAACAATACTGTACTCCAACGTTGATAATGACGGTATAATGAATGTTCCAATGTATTTCAAGCATTCGTCATACATATATCTAAGTGAAAATCAGAGTAAAACATAACAAAGCTATATATGGCGTCATCAAATGAAGTCAGTCAGACTGACGTATGAACCAGTATGAGAAAATAACAAAGACTTTTTTCAGACCGAGTTAAAAAAGCAATGGACTACATAATCGACAAAAGGCAGGATGTGAGCTGTGCGTACACAGAAGAATAACATTTTATAATCTGCTTCTCAGCCAGTAGCACAGAGATCATTTTCATTCTGATCTTCATAATAATTATTGTACTCGTTCAAGCTAGGATCTCTATTTTCTAGATATAAAAGAAAGATGCAGAGTGAGTGTATAGAGAGAGGCGTGTGCACACTACCATAACATTAAAGCGCAATTGAGCAGAATAGCTGATGGGAAAATGGGTATCTATCTTTTTAAACGAAATTAGGATAATAATACTTCAGGGGTAAGCAGGAAAGAAAATACTATACTTTTAGAAGAATCATTCTGTCTGATAGTTTCAAAGAGATCTCTGCTTGTGATTCTGTAATGAGGTAGTTCATCATCAGTTAAATTGGTTCTGTTTTAAATGGGAAGTGTGCAGTTGACAGAGTTCAGGGTTCATTTATATTGCCTTCATAGTCAAAATAATGGTAAGTGATCTTTCCTCTTGCAAATGAATTTCATCCGTCCTTTTGTGACAGTCTGATAAATTGAGAGTTCACTTGCCACATCATGCAGTAGTAAAAGATAAGAGTTTCATTTATGACTCAAAATCAACATGTTTGCATTTTACGACACTTGCAATAGTAACTAAAAACAGGGAGAGACAAATGTCAAAACGTTTACAATCTTGAACACAACCAAAAAATACTAATGTATACCCTTCGAGGGAAAGTTTTCATGAAATGATGAAATGAAGATTATGATTATTACTACTATTACGCATGTGAATAGGATATGTTTCAACTTTACTGATGCTGTTCAGCATCAGATGCTTCAAAGCAATTGAAAATATTTATTACTATATTAGCTCATGATAGTAGAAGGTCGATTGATGATGATGCAAAGTATTATATGACTTTTGGAAAGTTACGTAGATTTTTAAATGTAAGGAAATTCAATTCTTGACTTCTTTTGAAAATCTGAAGGTTTCAAAAAAGAATGACTTCAATAAAAACGTGCTTAGTGAATGCAGATTACATGGTTTTGCTACGCTTGCTTTCATGAATCTCTTATTCAACATTGTTAACATCAACCAATTTTTTGTGCTCAGAGTGTAAATTAAAAAATAATTTCTGCATATAGCTTTGAAAAATGCATTGGATTTATATGAATCAAATTGGTTAAATGAAATGGAATTTTGATGCTTGGAAAAGTTGCCATTATTACCAATAGTCAAAAAATGCAACTTGAACAAAATTATAGTATGTTCATCCATCCCCGTTCTAGATCAAAGAGTACAGTGAAAACTATTTTTGATTAAGATACTAATGCCATATATACCTCTGAACTCCTAAAACATAAAAGGCAACTTGAGCATTTTACTTATAAGCCTTGTAAAATTGATGCAAACTACATATAGTTTAGCTGTTGATTCCGTTTAACTTTATCTGGACCAAAGCTTAGGAGGGTTACAACGCAAAAAGCAGAAAAAAACTCTTGTTTGTTTGCAAATGCTTTTCTTTGAACTCTAAAATCCAAGAAATGACAATGCCTGGGTTTTCTGCGAAAATACTAATTCTTTCCCAAGTGTATTTTCATGGAATATGATACCTTTGGTAAAGTTGTGTTTTGATACAACAACCTTGAACATTAGTTACAACGAAGAAAGGAGTCCATCGCCATAAAAATATATGTAGGTATGCACACCCAGCCACTTTTCCCGGCACCTACACAGCCTTTTTACTTTTAGTTTTTATGTACAAATACTTGATAGCGATAGCTGCCTGCGTACACACAACCCAAAATAGGTACATGTCTTAAATTATTACCTGAATATAATATATCTTTCATTTACCCCCGTCCTTTCAAAACTGAAAGGCAATTGGAAGATTTCAAGACAAAAGAAACCCTCGGATTTCGTTGCTTAGAACTATGCACTAGTAAAATGTACATACCAAAGGAAAACCTTTTGGGAGCTAGTGACATGAAATTGGTGTACGAGAAGAAAGAAAACAGTTTCAAAAAACTCTGATATAAGACTCAGTTCTTGGGCTCCAGTAGCTGCAGGGTACTTGCTTTGCATACCTCTCACTCTATGTTGCTCAATGTACAAAATGCCTCAGGTTAACCAGGCAGCAGCAATTGTGACAGGTGTACGTGTATGTAGTTGGTGATGATGAGGTTTTGTAGCTTGAAGAATTCATGGGGTCAGTTCTGGGCCTGAAAAGAGCCAAAAGTATTTTTGTAGAGGGAGAGGGAGAGAATTCAGGCATCTCTATGTGGGTAGCAGGTTGATGATACTGTAGTCACCTTGCTTCTGTTGTTGCCACTTGCACTTGCTACCACACGTCAGTCCGCTGAGAACAAAGAAGACTCACTTAAAATTACGAAGTAAATTTGTTTTGGCTTTGCTTGAAAAAGAGGAGAGACGATAGATA
>CM056168.1:34464866-34514629 GCA_029691765.1 Entomobrya proxima
ATACTATGAGATATATACTAGACTTTTATTTTATATAAAAGTTAAACTAAGCCTTTCCTTTATGGACCAAAACAAAGCCACAGTTTCTCTCTTTCTTTTTTTCTGGTAAGTCCATATGTTGAATGACTGTGTAGTTTTTTATTAATAAGTGAAAAGAAAAAAAAATACCTAGGCTATTTTAGCTAAGCTCTTTTGCCTTTTGCATAGTGCATGTACACTTGCCCATGGGAAAATTCTCTCTGTGTGTAGAAGAGAGATGTTGTTGGCAAAATGTATCTAGTTTACCATCTAACTTCTCGGAACTGTTTGTGTTCCATGAGGACGATTGTAAGAGTTTTGGCTATTTGCTAAATTACTCTGCTTGTAGCCTTCATTTCCTTACGTATTCAAGTTGTAACACAATTTTCTCAAAAATGTATAATGCACTTTGTAAAAAGAAGTTGCCAAAAGTGAAACTGCTTTGCCTTATGAAGATCTCATGAAAAATGTACATTTCTATTTGCGGGAACGGGGACAAACCCCAGCTTGTTCATGGTGCGGGATTCCACAGAAAATAATTTTCTTAAAACATATCACATCCTTTCACTTGTGTATTTAATTTTGATGCTTTTTGTGATGTGGCAGGGAATTTCCAGAAGTACTTTGCGTTCTTCAGATGGAAATGAAAGCATTAAGTAAGAAAAGAAAGCGTAGCGCCATAAAAGGCAAGTAGCTGGAATAGATAAAATTCAGGTTGAAAGACAGGCAAGCATGATGTGCTGTTGGGATGCAGAATTCCCAAAGCACTCGTACAATATTTGTAAATTCATGGAAATGAGACTTTCTCTTAAAAAGTTCCTTTCGTCTAAAATCATCTACGAATGCAGGAAAATAAAGACTTAGAGTAAGAGAAAAGAGAATCTCTGAGAGTGATTGCGAAAGCATAAATATTTTCACTTTGGCGTTGCCCACATTTGTTTGTGACTATAAATAATTGCGGTACTTATAAATATTTCAATTTCACGCATTCTGATTGTACCAACCTACTATAAACTGCCAACTATAGAACATTGCAATTTTTTATATGCACGATTTAAAACATGTAAATGGACTGGTTGAGGTTTACATAGATAATGCAAAATGAAACTGTTGACATTGTTAAATCAATAAAAAACAAAAATTTATGCGTCCTTTTATAAAACGGTTTCATATGAGTTTTATTCATTTAGCGTCTTTTCAGCATGAACAAAACAACCCTTTAAAAACTTGTCATTTTTACATGCTAAATATACTAAATATGTTGTCATAATCATTGTTAGTTAAGTACGCACATCCATTCTTCGAAAATTATACTTGGCTTGGCTTCTATATTCAGTAGCGCAACGTAGTTGAAGGAATTAGGGATCAATTTATCTTAATTTGTCAATATCCAGAGAATTTTGCCAGTTTCGCAACTCGCTGTATCATGTTCTGAATTTTACACTTCAGTACCAGATCAGACAGCTTTCCGACTATGGCAATAGCCAACAGACAAAACGATAATAGTAATTAACTGATGGAATTGTAGCTTAGTCCGAGATTGTTATCTTTGTGCATGCATGCAGAAGCCAAATGTCAGTACAACATGATATTTGGTACCCTATTCCTGACGGCTTACCGATTGCCAGCAGTCAAACAGCCAGTCGAATCGTTCTATTACTTCACACTATACAGAAACGAATAACGTTCGGTAGTACTCTTTTTGTAGCAATAACTTGTACTAAAAAGTGAATTCCTAATTCTTGCTGGGTTATATTTGACTTGTTTGCTACTTCATGTTCATTTTCAATGTAAACCTACCTCTATAATATTTGTGGCCTTCAGTTTGAATTTGACTTGTTCTTGTCCGTGTGCGCTGAATCATTGGAGTCGTAAGTTAACTGGGACTAATACAAGATTAATGGAAAGTTTTCAGAGATATTGTTGATGCAAAAACATTTTATCTTCAACGACTCAAATGTGCAACCTTGCCTCCCAACACCCAGTTTTACCTTTAGAGAAAAACGATGGCCGTTACCTTACTTTCATTTTTGTAAAAGTTTATGGTTTCCAGTTGAGGATGTTTATTCAGTCTAGCAAATCAAGTCCGTTTGATTCACCTTGATGATATCTTCTATTCAACATCTCTCTTTTACAAGCTGTTGTGATGTTATTGTAAATTGCAATAGCTCATCGTAAAACGAGAACATGCTTTTACCCTTATACCTGCTTTTACGGCAGGTATTTTTCTGAGGATGCTTGCTTTTTCTGCATTTTAGTCTATTCTAGCGCAAGGACATATGCACAGTTGCCTGGACTACTGCTGCATATGTTCTGTACCTCAAAAGCTGAGTTGTTTAACGAGTAAAAAAAGTTGCTTATTATTGCATTACATACTTCAAATTGAAGCATAGATTTTTAATCGAAACTTTCAACTGCCAATTTGATTCACAACAAAGGTTCGTAATTCGTTTCTTACATGTTTTAGTTTTTAATGTACAGAGTTTGCACAAAAATGGAGCACATATGGCATATGACACTTTATGGAAAAGGGTTGAAAATAAAAGTCATTACTTATATAAATATTATAATGAACTGTTTGACGAGATTGATCAAGCATTTATAATTATGCTTAAAACTTTTACTGAAAGCCCATATTTTCGGTATGCTTTTCTGATATAATCTTGATTAATTACAATAGATGCACACCTGAGAAGGAACGGGAGGTTATTATGATGTGACTTTGTTGGGATGAACTCTTGCAGTTGCATTCCATTTGAGCGACAAGGGAATAAGAAAAGGAAGCCGTAATAAATTCTCAAGCACATACATAAGCATAAGGAATGTCATTTTATCTCTCGTTACCAACCACAATGAAAAACGCATACCACAATTAATACATGTGGTATTAATAATGCGTACTTATATCTTTAGATAAAATAAACACAACTCACAGTCCACAATTTTCCTTGAGTTTATAACCTTAGGCTCATACATAAACATACATTTCATCTCAATCTCATGCAATTATGAATTATGGCCAAATTGACAAGTATGCGTACTTAATGGCAAGTATGCACAAGTAGCATAAAAACATTTAAGCATAGGTGTGTGAGAACTGAATGAAAAGATTTAATCTCAAAATTAAACATTAAACACGGTTTGACATTATTTCCTTTGGTGGCTTGTACTAGTACTAAAGTACTAAAATAAAATAACAAACATAATAAAATAAAAACGATTTCAAGGGCTTGATGGAATGAATCGATTGTGCCATTTGTAACGTAAGAATTCAATGTAATAAAGAACTAAAAGACTGATTTGACTAAAGTGCATAGTAATTTAAGCTGTAGTGCCAAAACCACAAATGCGCTGTATTTAAGCTTGTGTATGCTTTGAACAACCAAAACCTTTTTACTAGAATACTAAATACTTACGCGTGAATGCGGACTAACTAAAAAATATTCCATACTACACACCTTTATATTATTGTAAGAATATATTACATTTTTAAGTACTACATACTACATCGTCGATGCAAATACTGGCCCAAACATTATATCATTTTCTTAGATATATATGGAGTCAAAAAAGCATAAAATAATCCAAAAATATGAATCTAACCCACTCTTTATAATTATTAGTCACAATGGAGCAAGCAATATGTTGCCATAAAGTGTTGTAGGTTATTGCTTGCTTATTACACACACTTAAGACGAGACCTTGTCATTGCTAATCCTCAAAAACTACTCATGTGTTCAAGGTTATGTATTTTGCCATCTTGCCAATTATGTCATTGCCTTCACGTGCTCTTTCATTTTTTCATTATCATTGTTGGGCTTTCGAAGACAATTATTTCATGGTGCATCACTTTTCCCTGTTTGCCAAACGACTAATGGTGCAGATTGCAAAACGCTAAGGAAGACGTAAATAAGAGGTAGTTAATAATAACGTAGAAGTATACAATTATTTTAAATGATATTATCTATAATTCATCAAAGTGGCAAGTCTAAATGTGCTTAATGTGCAATACATATTTTGAGGAATAAATTAAATCGATCTAAGATGCTACGTTAAGTAGATATAATTAAACATAATTTAGGGTAATGCCAGTGAATGCCAGAGACAGCATACAGTGGATTTAATTTTTAAAAACATTTGGAGACAGGATTTACTGCACATGTGCAATGACGGCAAACGAAACGGAAACAATAAAATCTGTAAGTTAATAAGTTACGAATTCAAATCAAGCACAATTAAAATGCACAAAATCCACATATATACCGTCACCGTAGCAACAAAACTGATACAAACTCATTGACACAATAATAATGTTGACTCATTGATTTCAAGCTCTTTCAATCAAAATGATTTTAAAGAAGCACCAGAAAAGGAAGCATTTTGTATTCTTTTAGCACTTAAATTGTGAGAATCGGAGTTTTTGTAAAAAATGAAGAACATGCTATAAGGTAGATGGCGAAAGATTTGTCAGCATATATGTATGCACGTGCGTGCGGCTTTTCATAATTCAGGGAACACGTACTAAGATGCATCACTGTATAACGAGGTAAATGTAGGTTTTATGGATTGTTTGTTGAGCGGACGTGCTTTTGAGGGATTTTCATTTTTGACCCTCCGTGTCCGTAACTTTGTAATGATGTTTACAGAAAACGTGTACAGTTCAATTCTGTCACGCTGTGGCAGCTATAGAGCAATCATTTTACTACTATTATAAAAAAATATTGTAAAAAAATCATGCGAGCCCTTAGGACGTCTTTAAGCTTCATTACACACGAGAATCGGCTAGACGAACAACACAATACTGTACAATAATAAGCCATATTATGCAAACCCATTGCTTCCTGCGAGCACATATCTTATACATTGGTTTACTTTTCAGGTATTCAGTATTGCTTCCCACATTAACAAGATACAACATTTGACATTTATACTTGCTATCGGAAGTGATGATGAAATGACGCAAGCAGCAGGGACGTCTAATATAATTCCAAACCAAGCTGATTTCACTAAAAGGTCAATGCTTTCTTCTGGACTTTTTTGTTTGCAACTTTACTTTTATTTTACATAAAGAGTACGATTTCAATATGATTCGTTTATGAAACTCTTTGCTGACCTTTGCACGACTATCTTTGCTTTATAGTCACGATTGTATGTACATAACTACTTTATGTGGATATAATTTTAGTTTATAACCAAAATCCATTAAAGTTTAAATTTCGAGCACATATAAAAAGTTGAAAGTCCATATGCCATACCTTCTAGCTTCTTGCCAGAATATTTATTCAGAATTTGTATTTCACCAAGCAATCCCGTCTTCAATGTGTATTTCATTCAATCAAAGAATCATTGCAGTTTTTATTTTCCAGGTGTATAACATGAAAAATTTCATATATTGTATTTCCTAGACGAATGAATGAACTAACCTTTTAATGTTATTTAACTAGATTCCAAAGGTTTAATTGATTTCAGAAATTACTAAAAACAAAGTATTGGGTATATAGTAGTACACAAAATTATTACATAAATGTTATGCATATTGGTTTTAGTATATAGTTTGGATATGACATAACATATGAACCAGTAGATTGATTGCAAATTGTAATGCTTGTATTTCATATCAAGATTTACATTTAATATTTCATAGCCCACAAAACGCCTAGGTATATAATTTTGGCTAATCGGCAGAAAATACAGTTTTCCAACGGATACAAAATTATATTGTACCTTCTCATTGTTTTATAATTCCGATTATTGTAGGTATATAATGCGTGGTGTATTTTATTTCCACACATACTAGACTGTTCGTAACTATCGTAACACTACATAGACAATATATATATTTCGAATGCCACACAAGGGAAGGGCGTGTGCCATAAAATTAAATTCTGCATTGGAACGTAACGTAAAAGAGGATTAAATAATAAGTGAAGTGAAGGTAACTAAGCCTGCAAACCATATACCAAGAATGAATAATGTACAATATTCAATAAGAAAAAGGTATGACAATCCCAAATCATTCAGAGAGGACAGTCCCAGCAGCGAAATAAAAGGACACAAATTCTTGAAAAAGTTATGATGAAACGAGATTATCGATCAATTAACAAAAATTTCAAAATTGAAAAAATTCCGACTTTTTGTATAAAGCTATAAAAATAGGATCTATAGCTATGGATTATTTGTATCAGAAATCAATGAAATCAATCAAACAGCAACACATTTAACTATATAGACTTGGAATTCGAACTCGCCGAACTTATGCATTAGACACATTTTATCAACAATTTATTGTCGATTTTATTTGTATATTCATTGCAAAACTCTATCTATATATTGAACCACGATATGCATGCAACATAAAACGATTCAGTTACAGTTTATATCACACAGACCAAGGACTGCAAAACTGCGATAGTCAAACATGGGAATCTGTTCTGTTATATGAAATGTCTCCAGTGTAAAATATCTCCCATGGTTCTGCAATTTAATGTTTTTAAGGATATGTTTTATGTAGAGCGATTACTTTCTGCGATTAGAGCGCAAGGGGTGGCACCAGTATGCTCTATGCAATCACGATTAACTAATGTTGCTACCCTTATTATTAGAAGGGCGCGGCCCTAAAAGTCTAATTATTGTGATTGGTCATGCAGGCCGATTAAAATCTGAATTGTACCATAAATCCTTTTGAATTTTCACGTAATGGGTCAGAACTCTGATGGTTTATTGTTTCCATTCTATACAATGAAAGGAATGATACATCGAAAGGAAGATTTTCCGGTTGAATCTTGTGCATATATGCATACAAAAGACCCATAATGGGTGGAAATTGGTGGAAATTTGTTTGCAATTGCTCAAATTGACATGCTATAATATGGTAAGCATGCTACGCTACCGGCAGATAGATATTGCGTACAGTTTTATACTGCGTGTAGGTAAGTCGTACAAGGAAGTTAATAAACCAATATGTAGCAACTTTCGCTAGTACTTGAGTCTGACGCAAAGCGAAAAAATGCAAAATTGATTCATTTAAATACATTGCATGAACCATCTGGGAAGAAAACTTTATGTTGGCATTTCCTACTTTCATCCATCCAGTCACGCTGTACAATATGAATTGTACAATATGAATTGTAAATTGAGTCGAAAGTAAAATTGCCAGTTTCGGTTAGAAAATTGTTACGTCTGCTCGTAGTTTGTTATATTTCCAGTTTCAGTATGGTGGTTGCTTATATGTTATTATAGTGAAATCGTTATTATAATATATGCTACATGGCTAATATATATCTAGATATTATATGTATCTACAGTATCTAGTATTAAAGCTTTTATTCGAATTTCAGGTTGGGTTTTATTCTCCTCCTTTATTCTATACGGAGATTAGTTGCATAATACTTTTACACCCAAGAGGGTATAGGCCACTGGGCCAAAGTGTCACAAGGCCGAATACAAAATACAACAAAAGCTGATCAGCACTACTGGGGCGAGCAGCATGAATCTGCGTGGGAACTCAATAAAATGTAGTGCATACCATCCCTTCCCAAAAGTATTAGGAAAGCAGAGAATCGAAATAGAAATTTGGTACAATTGTATGTTTTTTGTAACGTAGTTTTGAATGAATGTATATGTTTTTCCAGAAAGAGTTTTTATGGAATAAAATATATATCGAACACAATATTACTCTATATAAGCAGCATTCACATCATCAATTATGACCAGCCCACGCGTTTTTCGTTTACTGTTGGGTTGAAAATAGCTTACTTCTGTATATGGCGGGGATTGAAGCATAAAAGAGGCTTAGCTAAAATATTTGTTTACTTTTCTGATGTACAAAGGAATCATTCATCATGTGGATTGAAAAGGGTTTTTGCGAATTCGGTTCACTTTGAAACTTGAGAGTTTGCTGTATTATATACATTAGTCTCAAATAATATCATTGCATTTTGGAGTATTTTTAACATTCTGCTATTTTCAATACAATAGAGTACTTTCTTATGGCTTCCCGTAACATTTATGCTGAATAAAGTATGTATGTTGATACCTGCCTGTCGGGGACTTAATTCAGCTCAATGAAGTCGTGCAAATAGAATCATAGGTTTAAGTAAAATACGGGTGGGATTTCATGAAAATCTACTATTTTTGGAATAAAGATGCCATAATATACAAAGCACCTTTCGCCAAGTTCGCCTTGAAATATGCTCGCTTGATGATAGTGGAATTCTTTCTCTACACAAACTACAAAATGTGCCACTTTGTTTTCCCGGATGGGTCTCCAGTGCTTTCTGGAATTAGTTATAATTACGTAGTTTAATTACTTTTTTACCAGCCAGACTTTTACTTTTATCATTTTACGACTGACGACATGTCTTTGCCTTGAATTTATTCATGTTTCAATAGAGTTTTCGTGTATACTAGTTTCCAGACGTGATTCGAGAATGGATGTGTCTTTAAGGATAAAAATTATGTTTTAACCATCATTACTTTCAAACTCCCTTGTAAATGCTGCTGCTAGCTTTGCAATGCACCATGTACTTCTTCTTAAAGAATTATAACATCCCAAAATCCAATTAAAATCTGTGGATCCGCTTGATCCATCTTCAAATGAAACGTTGAAATGAATGTGAAATGCCATATTTTCGAGCTTTCAACAAATCTTCCTCAAGACTAGAAAATATTGAAAACAAGTAAAAATCTTTGCACGTCATAGTGAACGTAACGTACCATTCTGAAAGGATAAGGGAAATCTCGAAAACATGCTGAAATTATGAGCTTGCATCGCGTACTCAATCATAGACATTCGTCATGTATGTACTAATAATAAGTCTTATGTTAAACCCAGAAGTACCCGAGGAGATAGAACTAGAACCGAGGCTAAACTTTAAAAAACTAAATGAATGAACGTACATAGGATATGTAACATTTTTAAAAAGGTATAGAACGTACATGAGCACCTCAATGCTTTTCTATTGTAATCCATCCATATATTCTCCGGTAGCTTTCTCCCTGAGTTCTAACTTAATTAGTAATGTTAAAGTCTATGAATAATACTAAATCTTATACCATAAAATACCTAACATACTTTGGTTTAAAATCCTCGCATATTTCTGGATTCTAAGAAACATGAAGTACCTATGTAATATGTATGTACGAACTGACGCAAATAGTCTACGTGCGTGGGTATTCTCAGATCTCGTAACAATACAATAACTTTCTGTTTTGCGACAACTGGATCACCAGAATCTAATGTCGGCATAAAGTTTCACAGCAAGGCAAAATTGAACACTATTTGTTGAATAAAACGCATAAAATTAAAATATATTTACAAGAAATAAGCTACATAACACACCTAGAATATTTGAAACTTTTTACATCTTAGTCAGGATAAATGAAAATTAAGAATGATAATAAAACGTTTTTTTTTACAAATAAAACGGTGTTAAATTCCAAATAAACCATACCCATTCTTTCATCTTTGTAAATGCTAGTTACCTGTTTATTACATTTCATTTATGCAAAAATGGAAACAATACACTAAACAATTATCATACCAATTTTCTCCCTGCTTGTTAACAGCAGTCGATTTAAATGCTTTTACAATAGATGGAATGTGTTTTTCTTACATATGCTTCTTCATGTACAATGCCATGAACTTGGAATTGGAACCCTACAATTTTTGAAGGTGAACCAGAAAAGTCATGCCCCCTTTAGTTTTCTTAAAGTCAAGTTTACGCAACAACAAGATAAAAGATGAAAAACAGTTCATTCCTAAAAGGTGAAGGTGGTTTCATATGAAGGTAAACAAAAATTGTTTCACGTACAACATAGCATACTATAGAGTAACACAAAAATATTGCACGGAAAATGTACTTTAAGGGAAGGTGTGAAATATTTTGTACTGAAGGGAAAAGGTCAGCTATATACATACTTGACAATGTATAGTCTAAATTTAAATTTATTCTGAAAGTCATTTATATATGAGATGCTATTTGCTAATGCTTGTTTTGTTGCATAAACTATGATCTCTGTCACCAAACAAAAGTCGTACGTCAGCAATGATAAATGAGCAGTAGAGAGTTTTAAGGCTTTTTAAACCCCTAGAATACAATATAGTTTGAACTTCATCACATTATCATCAAGCTCTGCCCTTTTCTGTTCACAAATTCCTTTGTTAGAAAATAAAAGATGGTGAATACAAGAGTCCTTGAATGGTCTTCAAAGGAATGAAAGGGCATACAGACCTAGATACACGGATGTAAAGTTAGTTTTCTAGTGGTTCAGGTTCAGGGTATTATGTGAGTGTGTTTTAATACCCGGTCAGCGAGTCAGAATAAGAGCCCTTCTTCTGTAATCTAATAGAACTTACCCCCGGATGTCTTATAAGCTAACAGTGCAAGGTTTTTCATAAAAAGGGCCTAGTATACTCTAACTATATATGCAAGGATTTCACTTCTCTATCTGGAATACATGTCTTGCATGATAATGATTAAGAAATGGCTGAAGAACAATATACGTAGAACGAAGGGGGAATGATGAGAAAATAGGGACTCTTTGTGATACATTCAACAGTTTCTAGTTTGGTCCTCTAAAAAATACTCTTTTCATCTCTCCCACGAAAGGTACTTCATATACGAATTGCTTTCTTAAAGATCATAATGAGCACTTACTAAGGTTTCCCTTATTAGTGATTCTCTCCAGTCCAGTGCTCCTTTTGAACATTCCCTGCTTGATATTAAAGTACGTATCCCTTATTCCTAAATGCATCAACAATACTTTGAATGTAGTAGAGGATTTTCCTTGTCATGTTCCCTTCTTTTAAGCTCATAGGTGGTGGCTGGTGCTTTGGCTTGACTTGGTGTTTCTAGCAGTTCATCTTATGGAGATGTGATTGTTAGAGCAATTCAATCTACCCCTAGTTATAATGGTTTTACATGTACTCGTTGTTTCACGAGTGTTGGGCTAAATGCAAGAAGGATGGGCCATTATTAAAAGAAACATGTCAGTCGACTACCGTCTGTTGCTGTTTTTTGGTTTTCTTTATATGATCTCTGCTTCATATAACGTCTTCAAATCACTGAATCTCTACTTCTGACGTCTTTCTGGACCGTGGGAATTCAGCTGGTGTTCTGTGTAAAGATGAATCGGTTTTCATGGACTTTTAAAAGTTGCATCCCTATCCACAATCTTTGCTTCCCCTTGTTTTCGTTTCCTCTTACTTCCTGTTTCACTAATTTACATGCTATAATGATGATAGGATGAGATAACTGTTTGAACAACTGGAACCAGAATACTATGCAAATAGAAACCAACAATACACAATGTGTGGCAAGCATGATGCAGTTGCCACTTTAAATATGGCTATAAAAAACGGAGTGTTTTTTATTTCCAATTTTACTTCTGATGACAAAAACCAAAACTTAATGACAATTAATTTTTACATGTAGTATATTATATTTAGTTTATGTTAAGTAATTGTAACAGTAATAATGCAAGCAAGCTGTAGTTAATTTATTAGGACTTCTCTGATCTTGTATATAACGTGTTCTTCCATTTTCATTGCAGTATGTGCAAAATTACATACCATACACATGTAAAACAGCGAATTAGTAAAAGTCCCCAGCTTATGGATTACAAAGAATACGGATGCCGTTATAATATGTAAATCAAATTAGAATGTGTCGATGACCATGACCATGAGTCTACTATTTCATTCTTGAAGTTTTAGAACAATTTATGTACTAGAGACTGTAAAGACATTCTTTTTCATTATCATAGACAATAATTCAACGAAGTGAGTATATTTTTATACGATATTACACACATTTATACGATATCGAAGAACTAGTAAATATGGTTGCAAGACTTAGATTTACACAAATACTTAGTAGTCGTAGTGTGTAACAGTGTGTCCAACTAAAAACTTTTTTTCTTAGTACACGTAATCATATTTTTCAATTTTGCTGACACTCCTAAACATTTTTATCGTATTACAGTTTAACGGTAGTGTGCAGTGTGCATGATTGCAGATCTACAATCCAACACATAATTTTCTACAACATGTACAACCAAATAGACTCACTCGTATCTACCAGCACAGTCCATGCGTTTCTTTTTACAATTTCTTACAGATAAACTTGGGCTGCTTTGCAAGTTTATGTTGTAATAAATGGCGACGGTTGAATTACTTATGACATGCGACAATGCAGACAAATTTACTATGTGTATCGTAAATGATTAATGGTTTTATTCATGGACCGGGTGTACTCCTTTTACCGTTTTCATTTAAATGCATTTAATTCATCCTTTAACATACATTTTAATATATAAATTATTATGTTCGTAAAGACCAGCGACCAGCACACAATCACACAAAATGATGAATAGTTTTTGCAGTTTATGGAGTTAATATAACAAGAACATACATCAGGGAGTGTAGATAGTATATGAAATAAAAATGAAAAAGTAAATGAAGTGAACAACTCAGTCGACACCGTTAAATATCACAAAACATAATACACGAGAGGAATGTTTGCTTATAATATCATGTAAAAATTACCCAATAATTCTTAGCAAAGTCAGACGTCACGCGTGCTATTTTTTGAAGTAGAGGCGTGTTCATATCGAAGATTTATCAACAGAAGTTTTTAAAATTATGTACACGTTTCGCAGAATAATTAACATTCCTCCCAAAAATCACAACGAATAAAAACCGGTCTCAGTGTTTTCTATGCTCTTAGACATTGTCACGTATCCTGCATTTTTCTGTCTGAATGTACACACATTTTATATTATGTTAGTAAAATAATGTTGATTCCAATTATGTGCATGTTTACTTAGAAATTTAGTAGAAACTGGGAACTCTAGAAAATAAAGTACACAGCAACTGTAACTGTGAGTTTTTTATAATAAAGGAAACTAAATCCATTTTAACCTTATAATTTAACCTTATAGTCGAGTTACGAATTATTCGTATATGTACTTTCCAACTCAATTCGTACACCCATTTGTGAACAGAGAATGAAACAACTTTTTGCATGCTTGTTAAAATATAGTAGGTAATTCTCTGTGGAACTTTTCTAGTTTTTTTGAATTACGATAATTAGCTTAAAAGTTTACTTTTTACAAATACATCATAATATATATTATATGCATTATGCAGTATACGAAGACTAAAAATCGGATACACAAGTAAACTAATCCAATTTAGATTACATTTTTAGCTTTTCTTACGAATTTTGTCACTTTTATGGGTAGATTCTTGAAAAGTTTTTGTCAAGAAGTTTAACAGTTTGAATCTACGCGTATATATTATTATTATTACAATAATATTACGAGTATATTTCTTCTTTCCTATTGTTATAATAAAGTTGACATTCTTGTTTGGCTGTATGTTTTGCAACTTTAGTTCCATCAATAATGGTTAATTATGTAGTTTTCAACCGTACGCATAAAAATATACGATGCTTTTAGAACTGGGATGTTAATGTAAACTTCTTGATGTTTCTATGTATTGGAAGGTTTGTAAAACTACGCAAAAATGTAAATAATAAATTAATAATATTGAATATCAGATGAATAAATTAGATTATATCGGTTATATACTCATTTCCTAAAATTGTAAACGCATAAAATGAAGAATATAGCATGAGCATTAGCACCAACGACTTTCTGGTGAATTATTATTACCAGTTTCTCTCAGTGATTGGATTGGGATTCTTTGGTCTTGTGAATTGATTTATCTATGCATCAATGGAAATGATTGCGTACATCGTAACACCTTTTACAAATATATCAGTCTCCAAACAATTGTATGCTGCATTATTACACAACTTTCAAAATAAAGCTAACCTACATTCATGCATCCTCAAAACCAAAGAACTATTTGAGTACATGAACGAAGCATGCCAAGTTAGGAAAATACACCTTAATCCGTTAATCGGCAAGCCTGTATTTACAAAAGCTGTAGCGTCCCAATTGTTTCCAGTTACTTTTCATGTCTGTGAACACATTTAATTCGTTTTACTTTTGCATATTTCCTGCCTTCAAAATTAACATTTAAATTAGGTTAAAGCTTTCCAGCGTGGAAGAAAATTTTACCAACTAACATGATACAGAAAACGATTGAGAAAATATATTTGAACGCATTCAGTTTTATGAAAATGATACATACAGTTCGCAATTGCAGGTGCACGCATTAAGTATTTTATGTGGTTGATACCGATCGTCATTTTGTCAATATAGATATAAAATTCCGGATTCACTCACACTAATTTCATGAGTCAGACTTGAAAAGTCCTAAAATAAACAGGTAGCGTTTTATGGAATGTTTATTTTTAAAGCAGCAGTATATTTAATTACTTCTTTCCAGGCGGACTTGCAGGATGCTATAATTCATATCATAATTGTTTGTAAGCTACTCGCTGATTCCCGTAAGGTTGCTATAATATGGGAAACTCAAATCTCAAAAGAACTATCAAATATACGCTTATAGTATTTTACAACACCAAATTATTCACCTAGTCATTATTACTATACACAAATCGTAAACGCTTACAATACGTGAATTGTAAAAGTACGTGGGCTAATTTATAATCCGTGTGTAGTGTGTATACGCAGTGTGTCTATAGTCTATACGGTGAAAGTTGTCTATTACGAATTTCTCTGAATCCTTGAATTCGTACGTTCCTTAGTTTGAGCAGGGCGTGTGTTGAAGAATTCTATTCGGAGTGCCTTGGGCATTTTACTGCTAAGATTTCTGCTCTTGATTACTTATAAAAGTACTTCATTGTGATGCTAATTAGCATTAGCATTCAATCTAAATACTATTGTGTCCTATTGGGTTCTCAATCCTTTGAAAGGTTTCCAATAACTTTTCAAAGCCTCCCAAATGTTCATCTCGCCCACACACCACTGACTTTTGTTAGCCGTACCACCTTACTCGCTTGGAATAACATACTATCAACTGTAATAATAAAGCCTGATTATATTAACGTTATTTCTAATCTATTCATATTTTGTTTTGAATTAGAGTGAGACGCCAACGGATTTCAGTTCTGAAAATACTTCCGTGAAGAAAGCCGGTTCCGCATTGATTCGAAGCATATCTCTCGACATCCGATTCACGATGAGTAGGCATCTGTAACAGAAAATAAAATCAGTTTTAATATTCAAAATTTTCTTTGGTATTTTGTGGAATGTCTCAGTAGAATGGAATGTATAATAAGATCATATTATACAACATTTTTCTTGGAAGGAAAATGAGTGAAATTCTCTCTGACATGAGGCATTTTATTATAAATTATATTATACATAACGTTTTTTCATTTTCTGTATATTCCGTTTACCTGTCCCAAAACTTTTCCCTGTTATCCTCAACAAGAAAAGGTTTCAGCGGATACGAGATCTCATTTCCCATGTATGAGTAGGACAAATAGAGACACGTAAGGACGTAACTGTGAAGATCTCGTTCATGCTCGATAGAATCCCACATGGTTTTCCCTTTATTCAACGAAGAACTGATTGTGGCGGTGGCAGAAGAAGCGGTGGTAGCAGAGGAGGTGGTGCTGTTGGAGTTGCTATTACTGTTGATACTAGTAGAAGATGAGGAGGAGTGGTTGTTGTTAATATTGGAGTTAATGGGGCCATTCCCGTTGTTATTAGCATTTGCATTGTTAGCAATCACGTCTGCGTCTGCCAAACTGGTAGTGGAGGAAGCGTCAGAAGAATTCGAGGTGGTGGAGGAGGATGAAGATGAAATAGGTCCATTTCGAGGGTGGATTTCCGAGGTGTTTGATCCCAACCAGATGCCCTCTCGAACTAGCAAGTAGACGAAAACAATATTCGCTGGGTTGATGAAGCCAACATCCTGAAAATGATCCAAAGGGGTACGTTTACATTAATAATTTCCTGTTTACTACATATTCGCAGCATGAAACGCCATAAATGATGCTACCCATCTCCTTCAATATCAATCTTAAAATGTATATAGCTGCATGTGTCATATTACAAACACAGATTTTTGCATAATAACTCCTGTGTGGCCCTACAATTTGCTGAGTAAAAACTAATGCAATATAGCGCCAATGGTTTTATTCCATACATGAACGCTACAAACTGCGACTTATTTTATATAGTCTAAGGGTTGTACGTGAGTTTCTTCTAAAGCCGAGTGCTGGAAGGTATGTCATGCCCGCTCTGCATGGAAGATTTTAATGACTAGTGCTCCCAGCCCATATCCGTTTATAATTGCTTTCACCATTAGCCATATACAAAGAGAAAGTAGCAAAGAAGAGAAGAGAGGCTTACATCTCAATACGAGACGCTTAGGGAGCATTAGAAGAATGAAGTCATCCTTCTTTTCTTTTCATTTCAAATTACTGCTACTATATGCTAGTGGTTGTATTTTTTTTTTTGCCACCACCGTAATGAATGTACCTCTCTATAAGTGTATTTATGGCAGTTCATCCCTCATCATCACATATCATTATCGTCGTGGTGTACAAAAAGTGAAACAAAAATGCCATGTTCTACAAACAACGAGAGAAAATACTACGCAGACAACCAACTTCCAATAATAAAACGTTGTTATCATCATTATGATCGTCTGACACTGGTTGTGGTGGTAAGAGTGTTAATATAAAGTATTGTTTAGTAGGTGTATCACATCCAATAAATGTACATACAGTTACATACTCCAAAATGTTCCGAGTCTGACACAAGTTTTTGAGTCTGAACGAGAACATACTAGCACACATTAAGACACGCAAAGCTTTTGATCCTCATCAATGTCAGCTTCTCGTGCTAAGCTCGTATTAACTTCGGCTTCTAAAGAGTTTCCTTTAGCTGATACTTTGGCTATTATATATTTGGATGAAAAGAAAATTACTGAACTATAGGCTCAATAATACGGGAGGTAAGCTATAAAACATTTGTCAACCGGCTATGATATAATAATCCACGTATAATAGTACTTTATGATATGACCGATAAAGGCAGCAGTACAAAGAATAAGAATGGTCTTTCAGCGGAGAGAAATTTGTGGCTTGAAAACAGTTGACGTGAATTACTGCCGAACATGACACTTTGTCAAACTGTTGGTACCATAGCGTGAGCATAGGCATCAGGGCAACTTGCCAGACGATTGCCTATACATACATTGAGTAACGTATACATCCATAAAAGTAGAAAACGAAAATGGGCATTGGTTGTTGCAGGGATTGGAGAAAATTCAATGAAAGAGAAAGTTGTACGTAAGTCACACGTCCGTTGGTGTCAAATGTAATTTATTTACTTACATCACATACATGCGTACACAATTTGCCAGCAAATTTTCCGTTCCTGTCAAAAGACGACTTCAAAGAAAATGTAATTTGAAACTTTTGATGTGACGCCTACGCATAAATAGGAACTAAAGACAATATGTAATACAAGGATTACATCCCGTAATAACAGACAGTGACAAAGTCCTAGATAAAATTTGTTTTTTCCTTTGGGCTACATACAGCGCACCTGTAAATCCACACAACTTACGGACATTTTAATGAAGTTCTTTTTATGTCACCATGTTTTGATGTTGTAGCCGTTTGTCGTTCCAGAATTTTGTTTCTTGCACCAGCTTACTTATATCCCACTGCCTTGAGTGGAACACTACAGCACAAAGTGTGAGTTAACAAGGTGAGTGACGTCTTCGCAACAACGACCCGTGCTACTAATTTATTCGTCATTCGTGGCATTACCTGAAAATGACATTATGACCACTTAACAAGCCTTTTCGTTTAGTTAAGCATATTAGAGCTCTCCATCCACCACAGGTAAATGATGTAAATTCACAGGTATACACGATATGGGCTTGTCTCAAAGTGAAAATGAGCTTTTACCATGAAAATCAAATTTGCATGTAAACCAGCTACGTGTATGCATGTATGTTTGTTTGAGGTAAACTGTGAAAAACAAGAAAATGCTAGAAATGATGATTTTGTTTGGCTTGTCGTACGTACCTACGCTGCCCCTACGGCCTTTACTTTTGCATACCGCAACAGGAAAACCCCGAGAAGACGGTTAGCTACATGAATGCATATAGGCATGTACTGCGCCATGCTTGCATCATCCCTATAATATTTGGTGAAAGCTTACCAGCATGAAATTCCATACTCGGCCAACGTACATTACACGGAAAACACAAAAATAGTAAATCGTCCACCAGGGTCACTCTAATTAAAATCAATGCGCCAACAGCCAAGGGCCTTTGAAATCAATAACATGCCATGACTCGTGCTCACTTTTTGATAGTTTGTCTCAAAGATTGCGAAAATTTCCTCATTTCTCTGAGCATGCAATAACAACGAGATAATCCAATACATGGTTTCACGCGGCGAGAACGTGACAATATGCTGCTTTCTTCCACCAACGTAATCTCTCTGGAACAAAAGGATTAAAGGTTTTCCTTTCTTACCTGCCAGCCTTGAAGTAATAAGCTCCGATCAACGGTTCGTAACCAAAGAATGGCATCAGAGGGCTGAAAATCCTTGAGTTTTTTACACTTCCGGCAGAGGAACACGCCTAAGCATTTGAGTAGCTCGGACGTGGACGCTTGAATGACAGTTCGGCGCCCTACCAGAGGGCCTGATGTGAGGATCGCCTTGGGGGCAAGCTTTGTGTCAATCTTGGCCTGGGATTGGGGAGGACATCTGACCAGATCCAGCCCTGCAGAGAAAACATTATATGTAAAGTTATGACACATTAGTGGCACGTATTGAGCAGTTTACTAACTGTATTACTTGACAGGGGACAAATTAAATTCCCTAGCCCAACTAGCCCTCACTATTGACACTTACCCGGAATCTCAATCCTAAGAATTTCATCAAGTTTTTCTTTCTTAATAAGCAGTTTTAGCTCTTCCTGAACTGATAACTCTTCCTTATTAAGCGCCTGAAGTTTTTTCTTCATTTTCTTGAGATACAATTTCTAAATGCTAAAAGCCTTTTAAACGCTTTTCGGATGTATGAGAACCTACGAACGAAAATGCCAGATCTTTACGGGACACTATTTCATTTCTTGATTAGTGTACGAATTCGTAGAGGCTTCCTTGATTTCCTAGATCCTTGATGAATGTCGTAAAGATTTGACAAACAAGTTATGAGGATGAGTTTTATATGTACCTTTGAATTTTGGCATGGCATAATCATGGCCCATCATGTACTATTCCAATGATGCCAAAATATTACTAAACACCATGATTTGGTAGTGTGCATTTGAAAACCTTAGATCATTCAAAGTACACAAAATTCACTACAAGTATTTAATTTTCTATTTACAAATGAATATTCATTTGTAAAATGCATATATAATAGGTATTATATCTTCTTAACAGTTCTCTCTGAATTTCTGAGTAATATTTCCATGCATTACAAAATAACTGCGTTTGCTGCATCATTTCATTAATTTTATAGCAAAATGGGGATCAATATAGGGTTTTCTGTTACAACGGGCTTAATACAGGTAGTAGCAACAAAACCGGGAATTGTAAAGACCCTTGACGTTAACGAATGTTTAAATATTGAACTATGTACATTCATCTAATTCGTCTTGTACTATCATATTCTCGTTGTAATGCATACTTGAGCAACTCTATATTTACATTCTAGACATTTGCATAAGTTTCTTCATCTAATATAAAATCCATCAGTTTTTGGATGCCTAGGGTTTTTGTTACAACTTTCGATATCCAACTGTTCACATATAGTATAAAATTTTACATCCATCATTCATTTTCCCTAAATCCATCCAATTTTCAAAACTTTCCATAAACCTACCTAAAAATCCTTCAGGCTCGATAGCTTACTACTTCATTTGGCTCACTTGTTTATAAACTTCTTTTGTGCAGCATCTTTTTGCATGAAAAACTGGGTGAATGAATAGGTGAAAGTAGTAGTGACAGAGCCTTACAACTATTATCCTGCGCTGGTGTACTTTAATGCCTCGTGGGTGGATACATAGTAAGATAAAACCACAAGCATAAAAATGAAAATGAAATCAATAGAAGACAAACGCTCCAATGGAGCTGATAAAGATGCTCATTCTCCCATGCTTTTATAACTTGCGTATGCTGGCTATAATACGACTACACAGTACCAAGGAAGTGCTTTCAGTTTACTTTGTCGACACTTTGTCAGAGATGTATATACATTATATAAATGCATATACTACAATCTTCATGCTGGTGGAAGATTTTTTGGCAAACTGCCAGAAGAAAGAGAAGAGCTGGCGTTTTCTTATTCATAAACAAGGTCCAGCAGCAGAGAAAAAGGATCAGATTGCACTTTCTCATTACACACCATTCCTATCTTTTTTATCACTCTCGACGCAAAATGCTTTCCCACAAAGGAGTAATAAAAAATCGATAAGGTAGAGAAAGGAAAGTTCTAATACAATAGGGTAAAGAAATCGAATCGCAAAACAAATTATTAATGTATGCTTCCGATAAACAGATATGTATACGTGATACGAAAGTAAATATACCTTTACCTAATAATAAAACTGTAGTGAACTTTCAAAGAAAAGAAGTTATAATGCAATGATAGAACCCGCATAAATGACGATACACATAATCCATTATGCATGAGATATCTGAGTAGTGGGATTTATAACTGCTTTGCTATGCATTTTTGTTGGGCTCATAATAATATTGCCGACTTCTGATAATATGAATATGTTGTTTATGCATTCACCATCCACCTACTCTTGACTTTTTTCCCGTCTGGAAATGCGATATTAATGATAAAGAAAGTTATTTCTCATATGGAAGGGAGGAGAGAATGTTGATGACGAAATAATAAAAGGTATATTAATATAGCTTACCCCGATGAGAGAGCACGGGTGGAAGTTTTGCAGAATTAATATTTTTCGGATGCGTTCCATGACTCAGATTGTTGTTAATGTTGTTTTGATTGTTAATGAAAGGTTGTATGGTGTCCAGTGGCATTCGCCCATGATGATGATGATGACCATGGTTCGAGTGATGATGGTGATGATGATTGTTCGCACCAGTGTTTGCGTTTGTATTATGGCTCAAATTGTTGATGTTATTATTAGTGTGACAGTTTACCAAATTATTTGAATTATTCATTATATTCTGGGCAAGCACTGTTTGAGTGGTCGCATTGTGTTGGTGTTGTTGAGCCAATTTAATCTGAGCCTCGGTTTGCTGTTGTTGTTGCTTTTTGCTATTTACCCGTTTCCACGAAAGGGCGTTCAGAAATAAAGAATGTTTTTTGAAGGGTTGTGTTACCACACTGTGGTGATGATGCTGGTTCTGGTGGATTTGGGATTGGGTCAACAGAATGTCTGGCGGATTACTGCCATGATGGGTGGAGAGTGGAAGGGTAGGCTCACTAGCCGTGGATCCCCTTGGGGAGAAACTGAGCACCGTACCCATGTCTGAGGTTAGTCTATATATAGTATCTGTGGAGGTATTACCTTCGACGTCTGTAAAATTTGGTGAGTCACAAGCCAAGTCGGATTCGTCTGAAGTGACTGTGGTGGTTGTGACTAGAGTTAGGGACTCGTCTTCAAAGAAATCCTGGTCGTCCTCTGAGTCGGAAGACGAGGTGGAATGTAAGGATGAAGTCTCTGAAGAGTCAGAAAAAATGTCACACTGTTCGTAACTGGGAAGTCGTGAGGCTAAACAGCGCCTCCGTGGACTTTCACTGAGTGCTCCACCAGAAAATCTTCCTCTTGAGTGGTGATGTTGCTGGTCTTGCTGACGTTGTAATTTGGTGAAAGTAGGCAGACGGTGTTGCTGATGAAAGTAGTGATCCCTTTGGCTAAACTCAACTCGTGAGCAAACTCTAGGGGACGGCACGGATCTGATGGACTGTGGACTTGCTGTGATTTCCTCTTCGGCAACTGGAGCCCTTAGGGAACACGCTCTCCTGGCGATACAAACCTTTGATGCGGCTACTCCTGCGATACTCGGCAAAAACAAGCCTGACGACGATGGAAGCGCTTCTGTGCTAGTATTGTTGTTAATAGCATTTGCAAATAGCACAGAAGATGAAGAAACTGCGCGCGGTTTACTGCAAAGCACTGATAAAGACTGGCGTCTGGTCAAAGTGGCCGGGATTCCAGTTGAGTTACAAGCTGTGCTACTACTTGTGTTAGAACAATGAAGCAATTTTCTCAAACTACTGTGTCGACTTCCTCCTTCTGGTTGTGATATGCTGTTATCGGATGCAGACAGATAAGCATTGACTTTTGAAAGAAGAGAGGAAGATGGTGAAAGTGAGGAATGCGTTGCGGATGCTGAGTGTGGACGCTGGGGTGGATCGGTGGTGGTCGTGGGCGGCGCTGGTTGTGCACAAGTTGATGAAACTGCTGTTGAAGATGATGCCGTAGATGCTAAGGAGCCTGAAAGAAACTGCTGGCGATGCAAATGGAAAGGCAATGGCTTAATTCCAAGAAGTGAAGAAAGGCAAAGCGACAGACACAGGTGGTCACAGGTTATATTCGATGAAGACGACAGCTTGTTGTCTTTTCGAGTTCAACTGCACCATAAAAATGATTGAATGATTGCTGAGTTATGATTGCGTGCAAGCTTAATTCACTTTGCATTCACAATGCAATAGCACGTAACTTTTTTTCGCGTTAATTTCAAAATGTGACTACAACCATAAGTTATGTATCACCCTTGACCTTGCTTTAACGTCCCCACTAATTACACACGAAAAAACGTTGTAGGACCACTGGAGGATCACAAAGGTCCTCCATGCTGTGGTGAGCACTGAGGAGCCCTCATCATGACTCATAGAAAATATCGCTACATCAAGCACATAAAATCCACTTTCTTAAAGCCCCACAAAGCACAGTGGCTTATCTCGTATACATTTTAGCAGTTCTTGAACCAATGGGGATTATGTGTTCTCGATGAATGCTGGTAGTGATGATAATTTCACTGTAAAGAAAAGTTATTCACTTACTCTTATATGTCAGCTTTACAAACACATAGATATACGCTAACTTCTTACAGTCAGTAGTCAGCTTTTCTATTGATAAGTATTATTTGCACTAGCTTTGCAAAATAATACAAATATTATTATTTCCTTTTCTCTTATTTCTCTCCACTCACTGCTTTCTCCTGTGTTTTTTACTTCAAGTGACTTAGTAAATGTTGAATGTCCAGCGAACACCAAAGATGCACACAGTATGAAATGTCTGCTATGTTTAATGCTTAAATTATAATGTTACCTCTATGTTATGTGTGTAGTTATTCACTTTTCCCCTTTATAACACGACATTACAGCTTGTTCTTTTTTTCAATATACGTTTTACAAAATAAGCGACAATATGGTAATGGAGCACCACAAGAGTAAGGTGAAAAGCAGAGCAGCCAAGACGAAGGAGGAGGTGGTGGCAGTTGACAACAATATTCGGATAATATTCTCTATCCTTTCCCCCGTAGTACTAAATATAACACAAGACAAGGAAAAGTGGGAGAGAGTGCTCATATCCAAAGTTATTCCAAATTTGGAATATCCTGATTCTCTTCCAGCTTTCCAACATCGCGCATATACGTGTAAGAATCTCTTCTCTACCCATCCATTTTACATGATATGATGTCGCTTCAAGTTATCCAGTTACATCTATACAACATATCCCCCCACCAGCACCACCGTGAAAGCATCAGAAAGAAACGAAGAAAAAGAAAAGAATGGTGGCAGCGGTCGTGGCAGAGAAAGGAAAGGAAGCATGTAAAAGGTCTTGTTCGTCTCCATCGCCATTCATGCTCGTGTATTTACGGGGAACTCTCTATATAAAATGCTTATGAGCTTCAGATATGCCCAAACGCACAGAATAGACCAAGCTTGAAACTTTCATACGAAAATACGTGCTTTAGGTCGACGAGAAAGAAGTGGGAAGGGGAGCGAAGGAAAGCCGGAGCTACATTGTGATGTTAGCTGTATTATGATTTTGATGATTTCAGATTTCCCTGTACATTTTCAGTTTATATTTGCACCACAATGGAAAACCAACGAGGGGTTCGAAACAAACACATTAAGTATTAAGAAGTACTTTCCTCCTACATGCTCTACTACATAGCATACTTGCACTGCTTTTTAGGACGACTCTCTGTCGACCGTTCTTACATTGAGCATAGTTTGCTGGTCTTGATGGTGGTATGGTGGTTGTGGGGCGGATTGCTACGTGTTTTCTCTCGCTTTCTACTTTTCTCATTCAGTTGGAAATGGCAAAGATTTTTTTGTCTTGCTTGCGTGTATGCTACGCTGTATGTTTGTGTTTGTGTGCTTTTCCATACCACATACATACATTCTCGGAAAGCTTGCTTTCTCCTACAACGTGCGTAGGCATGAGTATGACATTACAATATACTGCGTAGGTACATAAATACGTACATCTTTGCCTTCACTTTAGCTCTTGTTGTGTAACTTTCCACTGGGAATCTGGACAAAACTAAGAACAGATAAAACGAAAGAAAGGAGAAAAAATTCGATAGACCAATATCTATAAAAATCTAACAATCCTCCTGTATATTTCTAGGCATTTCTACCATATACTTGTGTTTGCAACGAAGCAGACGCCTATACACAAAAAACCATGTACAAGCTGTATATGTAGTACAAAATGTAATGTTTGCATTTAAACCACGGTTATAACAAAACATTTTTATTGATCTATAAGCGAAACAAACTGGAAGGAATGTACATGGTATTAGTGGTCTATAATGCAATATGGCCACCGTTAGCAAGTTAAACAAGGGTTTTTCATAAGCGTGGGTCGTCAATAGGACTGTTGGATGTTATATAAGATATGGTGGTAGTGAAACTATATACAGTCTAAAAAGTACAATGTATAAAAGGAAGAAGGAACGTGGAAGGCGTATGTAATGTCATTATAAGCAAGAGCAGCACTTAAACCCTGGCACGATGCTCTTGTTCGTTTATGAGGGACACACACTTTTTCTCTTCCAGAGAGCCTATAGGTGTAGTGCCTCGTTACTCTAAAAATGGAAATTCATAAAGGCTCATACATAAATACAACTTTTCTGCTTTGAATGCATGAGAGAACAAAAAAGTTTACGGAAATTCCTGCTCACAATCTGCATGTCTAGAAAAATGTCTTGAAAATTATACAACACATTAAAATCACGAACCAAACTTAACATTTGGTCGCAAGAATTGTCAAGCACGTACAGCTACCAGTACTGATATAGCCAAACATATGTATAATATGAAAATTAAATATGACTTAAATGTAGAAAGTAGACTTTATGAAGTAGAGCCTACAAAAAGTTACAAAAATAGAAGCAGTAAAAAGTCCTTTTATTTGCTCCTTTCTCCCGTTTCTTCTTAAGGCAAGAAGGAAGAAAGTCCCTGTGACTATATGAACAGGTTTTATTTGCCAAGAAGAAATGAATATTCGAATGCATCATAAAGAACAGAAAATATTATTTTCTTTCCTTTTCTCCCTGAAAATCTGTCCTTCTGTCCATGAAAAGGGGGATTCCTGCAAAAAGCACAACAGTTCACTTGCATAAAATGTTCATCATCATGCTCTCATGATCACAACGACGACACAGGAAGAAACGGTTCCTTTCTGCTTTCCACTGTTTTTATTGCCGATGTTGTGCTTAGTTTAGCACTTATTATTACTCGGAAAAGAACAAATCTGCTTTCATTTTCTTCCTTCCCACTCTCTCGGCTGTTGGAGGATGCTCCAAACGGTATCTCTCGTGCCAACGTTTTTGCATAATAGAAGTCCTGTAGTTTAGTATATTTACACAGAAACAACATCCATGCAATCCAGTTTTCTCCATCGTGCTTTCACACAACTAAAAAATTGAATGCCATGCACTACGACCTTCTGCATGGTTGCGTTGTTTTGATTTTGATACATGCCTATTCATTTTTATATAAACACATACAGTTTCATCATTTGTTTGTAGGAAGGAGTTTTTACTAGAAACAAATTACATCTCAACAACTTTATACGGTGAACGGAAAAGCCCAGGATAAAAACGTAATCATCGTAGGTACATATCAGCGTGAGCAAAACATAAAGGAAAGTAACAAACTTTCAAACATCAAAACAAAGCCTGAAATCTTTTCCAAGGAATTTTATAATAGTTTTTTGACGTATGATTTGTTTTTTTTTCGAGATTTGTCCGAGACAAAAATTTATCATAGCATGTCCTTTCTTTTGTACTCTACGAAAACACAGCAGATTGGCCATCAATGAGCATATAATATGAAGGATTTTCCAGGTTTGTTTGTCACCGGAAAGTCCGGGATCTAGTTAGGTACCTGCATACTTGCAATTTACCATTATAGAATGTATATGTATTGTAATACGTATGTTTGTTCTTTTGAATACGCGGGGTTGGCACTAGTTGGCAGTCTCATGTCAAATCGATCCATTTTCTGTTTTCCTGGCTTTTTGTTACTTACGTACTTATGGTTAGTTACTTGCGACGACGAATCCTCCACACATTTTTTCAGCAGTAGCCGCCAGTGCAGCATAGTACGGGAGAAAATTGTGTTTTTTGAGAAACGAAGCTTTTAATATCCTTCCAGCAGTACAACAACATACACACTTGAACTCCTTCCAACGCCACACATATCTTCGTCGCCACCGATGCAAACCTCCCCTTCTGGATTCTCCTTTAATAGAATTACTTGGTCGGCGACAAGCTAAGTATATCATAGACATACTACATATTACTACAAAGCCCTAGACCATAATGAAATATATTCTCACCGTGTTTTGTAACACAAAGTAGCATTACAAATTTTTGTAGTCAATTCAAAGTTTACGGAACATCCTACATATTTTCGTCTGGGATTTTATGTCCGCATGTTTGGTGCGTGCAATATTGTATGACTGAGCGATTCTTTCTCAATCTTTTCACCAATAATGACGATGATAACCAACCATACTACATTCATTCGGACAGGGATGTACTACCTACTTTTTTATATCACACCACAATACAAACAACCACCAAATGTACTTTCTCTTCTTCTTTTAAGGGGCAAATGATAATACGTCACATGTGTGCATAGCCAGTTGGCTTTATCCAATTAAATGTTGTTGGTTACTTGTAGCCTTTCCTGTCTCTACCATATTTTTATGGGAACTTTATTCTCTTTCCTTTTTTGCTTGCCTTTCTCTACAAAAAATGTTCAGTTCAATTCTGTTTTATTGGACCTAAAGTCCAAGACTATATAACCTACGTCCTAAGTCCTGTTTGTTCAACGAATTGCTGGTAGCAAGCAGAAAGCACACACATGTTCAGGACATTCTCATATTTTTTCGATTTTTTGTGCTCTTTTCTTTCCAAGATCATTGGTATTGCACGAAGCTCAGGCACTTTATAAAAGGGAGGAAAAATAAGTCAAGTTAAGGAGAACATCTTCCTTTCTTCTTATTTGACTTTTCCTCATAGACATGCTCTTCACGACAAAAGGCATATAGTTCCAAGTTCAAAATATACTTGCCAACAGTCGAGCTGAAATGACGTTTATTCTTCTCTATAAACTACAACTACCGGTGTACCCTCAGACTACATAATATGAAAACTAACTCTAATGCCTGCTACTGAACTGAACACACTTGCCTACTATCTCTTGCCCTCATCTCCTTGTACATTTATAATAATAATAACTTTGAAAAGCAGGCTTTATGAAGGGAAAGCTGAGTATTACCTTGAGCTATATATCACTATCTCACATACTGCTGGGCAAATTCAATAGAGCGTTTTATTATAGTTGCTCCTCTAGTTTTTATAGAATATAACACGACGACATGAAAGAATCTCGAGTACCATGTACTTGGCAAGTAAAATACTTTTGAGAATACACTACATTGCTTCATTGAACTCACAATCTCAATAATGAAATATAAGTTGGGATAAGTAAATATTCAATATGAGACGAAGAACCAAAGAGAAAGAAGTTATTCTTGTACTAAAAGCGTCTTGAGCTTTCCCCTTGCGATATATTTCCTAATAGATAATTTTCTTCCCATGAGAGGCACCGTGATTATTATTAGCATCATAAATCATTTCACCCAAGTGTTTTTCATAGTCATCGTAAGAGATATAAGGCTACTTTTATGATTCATGTTCATGTATGATGGTGCACGGAGCCCTCGTCTGACGCTGTTGGGTGTGTGTGTCATGACGTTTTTCATGTCGTACATTAAATAAGCTCAATCTCATAACGTGAAGTGTCAGATTAACATGCTTCCCTATAAGACTTACATTCTCTTTGATTGAACGCAAACATGTACACCTACGACTTAGCACGTTTTGGTTTTTATGAGTTTGCATGGTAAACGAACCGTTTTACGTATTATGCTGCTTCTTCGCAAACCGTTTAGGAAGTCCAAACTCCAAATTCGTGATTCTATACCATTCAAAAGTAAAAGAAAGTAAATGAAAAGGAAGGAAAATGGGGAAAGTACTTTTAAACGTAGTTCTTACGGTTGCAAAAGTAATGCATCCAAGATTTCTTTTTGATTTCCTTTCCTTGAAATTTCCATAAAACCACAAAAGTCGATTACCCATTCCATTTTTTCTGCTTTTGTGCTCCAGCTCCAGTACCAGGTGTCCTAGATGCTATAAAATTGAAAAAGTGAGCGAAGAACCGGGAAAACCAATAAGAATACGATTCTTTTGATAGTCTCCAAAATAAGAAAAGGAAAAAAACGGTCGCTGTCAAGCGTATGGTTTTGAATTTTGTCGTCTGCATTTTTTCTGACTAATTTCTAAACGGTAAACGACTGGGGATGAAGTAATCTACGAAGGCTACAACGAGGTTCGCGAACCGAGGGATCTGGAGCGAAGAAGCTCCTTTACTGTAGAGCATAAGTGAATGCAATGTAACCTTCGTCAAGGGCTTTCGATTGGTATAGGTTTCGTCTCAAAATGACCCGACCCGTATACTAAACCTTTTCCATAAAACAGCTTATGATAATATAGTTTTCTACCTTAAACGTGAATCTACAACATACTGTAACCGTTCACTTTGCATAGAATTGAAAGGTTCAGTTCAGGCTTGAGAAATTGTTGTTTTGAACCAATTTGCTTTTGTGTAGCAGAGTACAATTTCAATGTTTTATTACCAAAGTATTCATAAATAACAGTCACCTTATCTCGCTGCTAGAGAGAAGATATACCAAAACAAAAGTCTATTATGTAATATGTATTGTTCAATAGCCCGCAGAAATGAAGACGTACATTCTTCCATGTTACGCTCTTTTAGAGATGGATGAGGATTATTCTTTTGGATTTGTCGATTCTGCGACCACATCAGTAACGCTGACGAGCAAAATCGCGGAGAAACTGAGGGTAATGGTGATTATCGTACTTGCGGCGTCATCTAATCCTCACCCACTATATTTTCAAATCATTTTCACCTGAATTCACAAAGCTTTGGGAGACTGTTAAACTTGATATAATGACATGAGAACAACGAAGGACACAGATAGAGAATCAGATACTGGTTTGAAAGAAGATGCACAAGTACAAGTGCAAGTAGTAAGAATAAAAATAGTCTTTCTGCGTTCATCTTTCAGTCGTGCTCATGCTGTTATCCTTGCGAAAAATGGAAATGAGCCTCTTCCTGAATCATATACTTTAGTACTTTTGCTTCCTGAAAAGGGGATAAACAGCACGTCCACATGATCAAATCCAAGCGAGGAACAACCGTTGCATAATGTAAGGTATGTATCTTTGCTTTATTTTTCAAGTTACCCTTCTATGGGTTCTTGCGGCAGAACTTCTGCCTGAATTTCCCGTATGTTCATGTTCGTTTACTCTCCCCTTAAATTCATCCTACACTCTTTTCCTAAGATTTCAGTAAGAATATACACCCCTAGCAATTTTGAAACTTTAACTACAAAGAAACGATTTCAAGTAAAGCCAGTAAAGTGCAAACATAAGCCGCTAAAACCTAGAAAATAGATGCTCTTTGCCTGCTCATAGCGAGAGAAAAAATTGTCTGTATACTATGCCTACTTTCCCTTGTAATAGTACAAAAAGTTTTGTCTTCTATACATACTTGAAGGTTTTAGTCAGATCACCACAACTGGTGCCATGATCATCATCTACGTCATCAACGCCTCGCATTGCATTCTAGTAATGGGACTGATATGAAGGACTTTTTAAAACGGCATTTCCTATCAAAGATGTAAAAAAACGTTTGAGTTTCAGTTTTCAAGAGATGTATTTTTGACCTCAGACTGGAGGTTGGATGATCATGAAATATTTTCTCCATCTCATTCTCCCCTACTTCACACTGCTCAGTTTAAAATAAACGTTGTTTGTGTAGACTATCGAAGCAGTAGGGAACAGGGGGAAAGTGTTGCTGTAATAGTAGCAATAAAATGTAGAGGCAGAAGCCGTTGCAGTTTCTCCGTGATCCAGTTTCTTGATGAGATGTTGGGGAAAGAAGGGAGGGAAAGTAGTAGAATGGTGACTCATTCTTTTTACGACCAGACATTTGTTGACTTTTATATAGCCTGCTTTTGTACTTGGCAAGACAATTCCCTCCTGAACCTTCCGTAAAATCATTATCTTTTCTCCTCCTCTTTACCATCATCATCGCCATTGCTATAATCGTGTACAAGTACATACGCCACCATCCAACGCACCCTTGTGTCTGTGTTCTATGTCCATTTATGTGCACATGCTGCTCTTACAACCCTATAGCCGATAATATTATTATTTTCATGTTTGTTTCCTTGTCGTGTGTCTTGCCTTGTGTTGTTCCACTTAAGAAGTAGAAAATGAGATGCACGAAATCCACTGGAGCTACACACGTTTTGTAGATGTCGACTGGAAAAATCCACCAAATCTTACAAGAAAACATGAGGAGCTTAGATGAGGCTTATAACAAGCTAAAAGTTGGGTAAAAAGCAGTAATAGTGTTCTTGCAGTAGTAGCTACTGCAGATTATATTTTTGTATAGCATAATATCTCAGTCTGACATCAAATACTTAGGTTCTAAGTAGAGCAGACTTGATGTTTTTTCTCGTGCTCAAATATCGCATTATCCTTCCTTCCGCTGTCAAAATAAATGTGTAAATGAGCCAACATTTTGTTGCAGATTCAAGTGCCTGTGCGACACGACCCAAGGGCATTTCGAGACTGCTTATGAATGACGCTTAGACATGAAAGGAGTGCGAGTGTTTGTTCCTAACTAGTACTTTCACTCTACAGGAGAGAATACTCAAGAGGTTGATGATATGATGATCATGATGACGATGATGAGAAATGTTTTCTCTGCGTTAAAATGTCCTCTGGAGACTTATTTTTTTAAGACTCACTCACCACTAGTGCCAATGGCAGCAGCAGCATCAAGTCCAAAAGTAGCAACGAAAACAAATTTCCATTTGCGTACGTCTACTTTTGTCCTCCGCGTTTTTCTAGCAGAAAGTCAACATAGTTTTAAAACACGACAAACCATTTTCGCTGAATTGGATGACAGGACAGTGAAGAGGTACACTAGAAAATGCTTCAATCCTTCTTCAACATTGACTTGATGAAAAAGCCACCAGCATCATATTATCGAATATCCCATCATCATATCAAGTGGATTGAAGCAGCAAACGACAATAGCAAATTTTCAAGATAAGAAGAAGGTCATTTCCGTTACGCGAGGATGAAAAACAACTAAAATTTTATACATAACTACTGTAAACAGCTCTCTAGTTTGAAAGGTATTCTGGAGAGGGGTGTAAAGTGTAACGCCTTGTTGACTACAAATCATGTAAAATGCAATGGCTTGTTTTCCACCATCCAGGACATATCAAAGAGCAAACAATACCTATTTTCCGATGGATCTTGTATATTTGTTGTTGGCTTGTTCTCTTAATAATAATTTTAAAAGCTTTTAAGGATGTTCCCAGTCAAGGATTTTACGACAGACAAGAATGAAAGATTTATGGTGCCAGCACCCAACCATGGTGCAATGTGAGACATGTAGCTAGCCGAATGGAGGAACGGAAAAGGGAAAGCCGAGAAAGCATTGAAGTTACATTCGTACTATTTGAGAAAAAGCTTCCCTTCTCTGTAATATCCGGTGCTGCAATCAGTAGAAATGCTCTGCGGTTTTTGTCCTGCTGATTCCGCAATATCATATTACATACATACGATGACAAAGCTGGAACGAGGAACGGGGAAGATGCATTTTTCTTGTTGGGTTATTGGTATACACTGACACCAGCTTTTTGCATTGAATTTTGAGCAATGTTTACTTTCTTCGGTTTCGGTAAAAGCATGAAATATTACAGTGATATGGTACATAGAATTCCCAATTCAAGAAATGTCTCCATTACTAAGCGAAATGAACAAAATATATATTTTATAGAAGCAGTATTTTAGGGGCATATAGTCACAATTGCATTTCCAGAAAAAAGAAACTATATGAATGTAACTTTACAGAAACTTGAGCTAAAATTATGCTGACAGTTTCTGTTGAGCTGTTCAAATAAGAACTTGAGCTTTAGAAAGCGTTACGCGTGCTAGTGTGGACAATCTGCAGAGAATTGAAGTGACTGTTGTGTGCAATGCCACAAAAATGTCCAAGAAGATTCTAACAAGTTTAGAAGATTTTAATGGTAATTTATTACTTTCCTTGAACACGGACGGGTTATTTGCTTTCTTTCAGTAAGGATGAGAAACGACTTGCAGTCACATCTTTTTATTGTTATGCACAAAGTACTGTTTTCTTTCCAGTAGAAAAGATGCTGCAAGTACTAAGATGACTGTGGGGTGATGTAAGAAGCGTAAAACAATGATGGCACCGAGCATGGTAAAGTTTTATGAATTATATTATGAAGTATATGAGAGCAGTTATACAATTCAACTTATCATCTTTGCTAATGCTTCCAACAGTTTCCAACATGCCAACTGTCGGATTTTTCTACCTCCATACTTCCACATGCATGAATTTTAATTTACATGCATAAGAAACTCAGTAAATATCTGCAAGAAACTAATGAAGTTGAAATAAAAACACGTCAAACGACAAGATAAAATGTTGAAATCGAAAATTTATTATCAAATTCCGTAATAACACGTCTAACTCTCCTTCATTTCACGGAGACGCCTTACTGCAGATCGAACTGATGCTGCCGCGGTTGTGGAGTATACCCATGCACCACCTATTTCCACAAAAAAAGTCAATAATTAAGATTTTGCCCTCCTATCACATAAAAATTATTAGTTATTGAGAAGTCACTACTACTTAAAGCAGTAACCCACCTGCTACGGTTCTTCTGCACCTCTTGCAGCTCCAAATTCCGACACAGCTCCTCTTCATGGCATCCTAATGAACCCGAAACAAAAGATTAACAGACATTCAGTCACATTTAAAGCAAAGCTCATAATTTATAGCTTCCTAATCAATAACACCTCATTACAGAATGGAAATATATAAATACCTTTCCACAAAAAGTGCAGGTGTACTTGGCGTGCTGGGTGATCTCCATTTTCTTCACCATCTTACGGAGGGAGGCACCATAACGGGTACCGTACTTTCCGGTGATTCCAACCTTCTTGGTGCGCTTCGCCTACATGTCAAACAGAAATCAACAGAACAATTAGCCTCAAGAATCAAGTACATCTCAAAATCAAAACATCTTGGCAAACCAGTGTCATATAACCGATTCACACAAATAAACAGGCTAAAACTACACATCGTTCAGTTAATCTAGCACATTTTACAAGTTGGAAATCATGCTTTCTCTTCTACTACCCTGTCAAATGTCACATGTCAGTTAATAAACCAACTGACTGTGTGGGGAGTGGGGATACACCAATCAATCACTTAAATAGTTGATGCGCCCCAAAATATTCGTCACTAAACTATAAAACGTACAAGCTAGATTAATATTGTTTAAAAATTGCTTACCATTTTAGATAATTTTTAAGGAATTTCCTGAAAAACCGAGGTCCAATTGACGGCACTTAGTGTTACGACTCTCTCAGATGTACACAGATAGAGAAGAAGCGCAGCTTGTAGCCTGAGAAAGAAGTGTGCCGTGCGGGGTCTCAAATCTGCCAGAGTAGCACGTCTCTCCGACAACTCTATGCTCCTTACCTCAATGCATACAACGTTGAATCAAGCTATTGAGTATCAAGCATCATGCACGCTGCTGCTGCCAAAGCTTTTTTGCATGAACATTTCGGATTGACGTTAATCTTCATTCAGCATTTAATCATCCAAAAATTAAACTAATGTTAGTTCCAAAATTATTATTAAAATTTACTGAATTGGTTTTCTTGAAGAAAAGCTCTTGGGAATCATATTTGGGTGTTTAGCTAATATTCTAGCCTCTTTAAAGTTCTTGTGCAATGCATGAAATTAATTTGAAGTTGGGCATTAAATTTACAACGAAACAATCGTGTACTCTGATTAAAGGGTTAGTCTTGAAGTATCATTTTTGATTTCGCTACGACCTATTTTTTTAAATTTGAGGTTTCTGTAGTCAACATGGAATTTGTGTTTTATTTATTGATTTTTTACATATTATCGTGATCGTTGGTATATAATATATGACGTCAGTCCGTCAGTGTGTAATTTAAATGAAAAAAGGTCAACATTTTTAATTTGGTCTTCTACAAAGTTTGTCTGTCCATTCTAATAAATTGTTAGAAAGTTTGGGGAAAATATTTTTCGGGTTTTCAGTATCTGTTTAGCGTACATAAACATATGCTCAGTTTAAATTACTTGTCCTTTTACTACCATTTCTGATATAGCTATTTTTGTCTTTTCAAAATTATGTAGATTTATCCTTTGAAAAGAAGGCGTATGAATCAATATTTTTTATTATGAGTTTCAATTATATATTGAAGGCTGTAGTGCCTAGCTATTTCTATTAGAATTATATTAATTTTGATAAAGGTACAGGTGTTCATATACATTGGCATTCCGGTTACATTCCTGGCTGGAACTGGAACTTTTTCAGTATATTTGTTTGGCATGGCAAGCGGGTTGATTTTTATTTGGTAGACAATCCAAAAAATCCAATTTTGGAGAAAAGAAAAATTTGGTTCCAGTTTAATGGCATCTTCTTCTTTACGTATTTCCTTCGATGGATAATTTAATAATTTAGTAACCGCCATCGGAGCCCAGTCATGATTCCCCGTAATTAAGTTGACGGCACAGAGCAAAATTTGGTTAAACGTACACAGTACACATGTACTTTTTTGTACATGTACAAATGGAGCAAAATATCTTTGCGTTATATTTAAAACATGTCTAAAAATGCTTTTATTTGTATTTTTGCTACCATTTCGGATGCTTTCTGGATGATTAAAGCAATTTAGGGATAGTTGATAGCTTTATTCATAAATTCATAATTCATTTACATCATCATGAAAACCGTCGTGTGTGTATAAAATTGCAGTTGACGTATCAAGTAAATTAAACGTCACCTATGTATCGGCTGTGTCCAAATAAATTTTGTATAAAAATTAAGCACAATTTTACGTTGTCTTTGAAAGTTTCATATATACATTCAATCCTTTTTCTGTTGTCGTGTTCATGTTTGCAAGTTTTAATACTGAGTTGGCATCATCATCATATGCATATTTAATACTTTTTACATTTATTTACCTCTGTATATGGGCAGTAGTGGCGGCAATTAGCGTTGTTTGCTTTACCAGAAGCTTTAATGTTTAATAATTTTGTCATCACCCTTCCATTTTTGAATTTTTCATTACCCTTCATTTCATGCAAGTCGCCATTTAAAAAAGTAGCGCTACTAGTGTGAGTGAACGACAGACAAAAAGTGTACAAAATAGAACCTCATATTGCTTTACCTAATCTAAAAAAATCATAAAACTTCCAACTTTCAAAACCTAATTCCCAATAAGCTCATACATGAACCAAACCTATATTATCATCATGCATTTACGCATACTTGTACTAGTCAATAGCAGAATTGGAGGAAAATGCCGGCTTCTTGACTCTTTGGTCTTGAGTTACTTGGATGGTCTTGAGGATGCTGATTATGACGATAAATAGTTGGGATGATGAGGTGAAGCTAAATGCCAAGCATGTGCATGCAACGCTGAAGTATTAAGTGCAGTAATATTAATATTAGCAATATATATTACTGCTTGTTGGTAAACCGTGTAAAATGGGGCTGGATCCCAATTTTCAAGGTTTTTCCCATCCCATCATGTACGGCTCAACATCATCATAACCCTTATCACATTTCTACTTATCCATAATCCACCGCAGTACTATAATTGCCAGTTATTGAGAGCCCCAACCACTTTGATAGCCAATGAAAGTTCAGGCCAGAAAGACGATGAGTGAAATAATTTTGCCATAAAAAATTCATTTTCGTGGCTTGGCTCCTGTGACTGTGTGCGTGCCGGTGTGAATTTTATTTGGCACGATGATGGCATGCAGACAGTGAACAGTACTACCAACCCAACAAAATAGAAGGATTAGTCCGCTAAAAAGCTGCACACAAGCAGAGAAGTGTACTTAAATCCTGACTTGAGGCAGTCCAAACTTCAGAGGCTATTCTAGTGTTTCAAACACCGCAGTCCACACTACTTCTCTCTCTCTCCGGCAGTTCTTCTATACCCGTGTACGTCTTAGAACCGATCGTTCATTCAGTGCCCTCAATTGAACCTCGATTTTAAAGGAAATTCCTTCAAAATTATCTAAAATGGTAAGCAGATTTTGAAGTGGACTATTAATTATTTAAGTTGTTGTTAAAGCCGACAAATACTGCAGAACAAATACGCGTTTAGTGATACATTGCTTTGGTGTGTTTTCACACAGTTGGTTTATAAAATTCCATGTGACATTTGATAGTGTAGTAGAAGTGAATGCCCGGTTTCTAAAATAAATGGTGAATGTCCAAGTATTTACGACGTAGCAATTGATTATTAAACCGTATTTCTCTTTGTTAATAGGATTTCGACACTGCTGCAGAAAATGTCAAGAACTTGGTGAAGAAGCCCAGTGATGATGAACTCCTGGAAATTTACGGGCTATACAAGCAAGCCACCGTTGGCGACGTAAATACCGGTAAGTTTTTGAACAATTGCTTTTCATGTAAGGATTACGTGTGATAGACAGTGTTTACAGGAGAATATAAAACACATACTTAATATTTTTCGGTTTGGATTTTTTTGTGTAGCACGACCCGGTATGCTGGACTTGAAGGGGAAGGCCAAGTGGGATGCCTGGAATAACCTGAAGGGACTCTCTCAGGACGAAGCCAAGGCAAAGTATATTGCGCTGGTCCAGCAGTTGATCGAAAAATATGGGCTTGAAAGCAAGTAGAAAGTATTAGCACCTTTGGCTTATGTAGTCTTCTCAAAAATGGACAACATCAGAGACCAATTTGTTTCGATCTAAATGATATTTTTTATTGTGATTTTGATTGGTTAACATTAAAAGCCAGCTTTAATACATTGTTATTATTATAATTGAAACCAAACTATCCGACCTTGTGAAATGTTATTTTTGGCATAATATTCAATATGATATTTATTTTTCTGCATAATTCTTTGATTTCACTTCACTATAATATGCATACTAGAGTTACATTGCTATTACAAACTAGACGTGTCCAAGTTATACGAAAATGTCGACAATATTTTTCACTAAAGATTTTTATTACTATTCTTTACGTTACTTTCTGTTATGTATAGGTATTAAGTACATTAACAAAATGGCCTACACGCCATGCATACTTAAAATGAAGTTTTCTTCAATCACGTTACATTATATAATTTTCTCTGAAACTGCCAATTAAGAATCATGCAGTACTTAGCAATTAATGTTTCTGCAATTGCACTTTCTCTATTGCGCATCTTCCGTTCAATACCTATATTTCATGACGAAATCGCATAATATAACAGCGCCTTTACTTATAATAACTTTTGTAATGCCACAAGCTACTCTAAGACCTTGAAGATATGATATTATTGAGTTAATGGAAAATTTTATGAATTTCATTAGACTTGGACGCATATACTTTCGGAATTCTCAGTATAAGCACTTCTGCATTTCGAATTTCACTTGCATTTACATGTTCAAACACTGTACAAAACCATAATTTTTCATCGTAAGCATTTCAACTGGGTGTAATTTTTTAATTATCTGGTTGATAAAAATCATGCTAACATATAATTTTGAATAATTGGAAAAAACACTGTTACGGCTGGCATGTTTGACTGCCGGTAGTGCACACACAGTTTGGTACATCCTCCAACGGGCCGTTGGCAACTACCTCTCATGACATCTAATTCAACAGAAAGTAATATCGTATCAGACATAAAAGTCAGAACTAATAGGAAGTCAAATTGTAACCTGAAATTGACAGAATATGAACAGAATACCGAACGTTGGCTTCGATGAACGATTTACATGGAACAGTGACTAGGATCAGGATGAGTGAACTTTGCACTGTATTTATCTTTTCATAATCAACAATTTCTAAAATAAAACTCGTATGAAGATCATTTACTTATTGAATTGGTGGAAAACCCTGTGAACTTGTGAATTTCATATATTTGACGAGATAGTTATCACTATCACACATTTTATGTAAAAAATCGACAAATTGTCATAAATGCATTATTATTCTTGTTTTCGTCATTCAGCATGATACTTGACTAATAAAGTGGTGTGATAAAAAACAAAGCGTCTCACCATACTACCTCTACTTACATCCGTATTTCTTTATCATACACAAACAAATTCAACACTCATTGAATGCATCTGCAATTCTTTGTTTCCTTTTTATCAACATCACGATTCATATTCACAATATATCACTAACATCACAACAAGCAGTACATTGTGCATGCTATCAGCTATAGAGGTTATATAAAAATCAACAAATTAATTTTCATCAAAGAGGACTTTGTACTGGGTGCAGTCGCCGGAAATTTTATGAATCTTGCAAAAGGTTTATCGTTGCAAGGCGATTGCACTGTTGGTGCTTGCATCTCAATAAAATACTAATCATAAAGCTTAACTCCTAACATTTCTTTCGATTTCAAATACAAATTAACAGGGCGCTGCACAAAAGTTGACCGCGACTATCAATTCGTCTAATTGTTGTATACATAACATGGTCGTAAAATGATAGAAACACTTGCCCACTTTTATCGATGAGCTGGCATTTTGACATTTGGAGTTCGATTTATCGTGAAATAATCATAAGGTTTCTAAACAACTTTATAAATCTCGGCCGTACTCAAGTAAAATGTAAGCATTGAATTGATGGCTGTCACTTTTCAGAATTGTCCTCCTTCATGCTAATTTTCTATTCATTGCCAGACAGCATCGTGAATTTGCAGGTTAGTTTAATGTAATCTAAAAACGATTGAATACCAACAATGCCTTTCTGGGCCGGATATAAATATATTGGTACATCTTGTGAAAACTGCCCAACAAATTCTTTATGATACATATCATGTCATCTTCATAATATTTTACCATCAACCTAAAAATGCTATGATTACCCAGCATGAGCCCATTTGTTCTCTAAATAATTTGTAGTTATAAGCTTGCAAATAATGGAGAATCAGTTCATATGAATGAATGCAATGCGTTCATGAATTATAAAAAAATAAATAATAGTAATTTCACGTGTTTCATCTTCGTCATCAGAATTCTTCTATTTGAATGTGGTTTGTTGGTTGGCTGACTGTGCTTCATTAGTCATCATCTCAAGAACAGGAGACTAGAAAAAATGATAATATTATGCAGACCACTTCTTCATCAAAGATTCATCTGCATCTTCCTAAACCATTCGAGTGATTAGGTATATGTGCCATACCTTTTAGCACACATCACTTTGATAGTTTTCTTTTAAGAAAAAATATGTTTGTTCTCTTATAAATTTGCATTCTGAGCAGTAAAAGCAGGGGTGCTACATGGTCTTTTTGCAGGTAGTTTTGCTTATATGATTACTATTGAAGAAGACACATTGTTTGTGATAATGATGCCATATAGCTAGCTGTTATGCGTTTCGTTGTTGTTGCTTTCTGAATTGTGATAATCCTATTATGCTGTTGACGCTTTTTGTTCACAATTTTCATGCCCTATTGAACATAACGCATCTTCCACTTGTAACAACATTTACTGTACACATGCCTAATAATAGGCATTATCGTTGCAGGCCTACTGGGAGTATACTACCTGCGGACAAAGACGATGGATAATATCTCCATCATCACCACTACCACGACTATTCATGAGGATGATATCAACTTTTCGGCGATTTCAGTTTTTATGTTAGCTCGCACGCAAAAAATATCATTCTACTCTAATGTTTGTAGTTTGTGCCAAACAGTTTTGAGGTATTCATCTAAAGTTTTGTGACTGGCTAGCAGCAAATACCTTAAATGCTTCTACATCTAACTGTCGAAATATTTAAGCGGTATCACACTCAAATATTACTAAAGCACTGTTTATTTCAATATGTAGTTACAAAGTTTAGAAAACACACCTCACTTTTTCTAGTGTATCTTCTCCCATTTACTAAAAACTAATCATGTGCCGCTGCATTCGTAATTTATTGTTGTGAGAGTTAGTGGAGTGGTCATAATGATGACTGAGTGATTGACTTAAAGGTTAGTAAAAAGGGACCAAAGGTGTGCACTGTGTACTTTCAACCATTCCTTTAGTTTCAATAGGTAGCACAATGCGTCACTTCATCAGGTCGTACCTGGGATGACCGCTGGCGAATCATACATGTTACAAAGGTAATTGGTTCTCACTGACTGTAAAAATTTACTTATTTTATCATCAAGTCACTTCGACTATCGAACGCTATTCTCATCGTTTCTTTGTGATTTGTCAGTTGCCGGCAGTCATATACTGTGGAAGCAATGGTGGATTATTCAGACACATTGAAAAGCGAACTATCACCTAATATTGTTATCGTCAACAGTAAAAAGTAAGTTTGCAATATTTTGAAAGTGAAATAGCAGAAAGGATGTTAATTTTTTAAAAAAGTAGCATGGAAGTTGTAAAGATATTAATATTAGATACACACAGTCGTAATATTTACAATGCTATGCCCGCTGTCAAGTTTTTAAAATATATGACTATGATTAATAATCACCAAATTTTGTATGAAATTCCTGTATGAAATGAGAAGCATGTATTGACTGCTTTGAAGGTATTAAAAGGTGAATTTGACAAGGTAGACAGACATGTTATCATACTCACAATTTTATTTAGTAAGCACTTCCTCTTTGTGCTGCTGGTAGGAAAGAGGTCGATTTTCGAACGCTGATGGGTCGTGCGCTGAAAGCAATGGTCTTTGTGCTATTTTCTTTGACATCACACGTTTTCCAAGAGCATCATGACACCTAACGACCCAAGTCCCTATCAATCTACCTTAGCCTATATTCAGTCTTTTTCGTTTCTTAATTAAATATTTGAAACTCGTGCGGCAATAATGAAAAGTGATCTGCAACAGGCAAAAAGTATACTATTAAAAGCTATATAGTGAATCTTCATAATCAGTGGACATCAGGAACCAGTGCAATATCGTCGAAAATTATATTTTCATGCAATGTTCAAAAATCAACGTTTCCAAACATCGCTTGCGTTTCGTTGTTGCCTCCTAATAATATATAATTTTCGTGGCTGATCACGCTGCTCCTGCTCGTTTTTGTAATTGTTGTCTTTAACTGCGGGCAAAAATGTCAGTGAAGCTGAAGGTATCATCATTATCATGCATTTGGGCATGTTCAAAGGTAACGAGATTTTAGTGTCGATGAGATTCATAAAAATGTGAATACTAAGTAGCCCTGATGATAAAGTGAATCCTTAAAGGTTCTAATGTTAACTGGGATGCATGGTAGAATAGTTGATAGTGAGGGAGGAAAACCGCGTACGACGCAGCCAGGCCCATAAGTAGGCTCACAAATAAAAAATGAATATAATGTAACCTCATATTGTATAATCATATATTTTTCAGTTTTCATTTACATTTTTCGACAAAAAGTGATTCCTTATGAGCAGTGAGCATGCTGATGCAGGACCGGTTTGCTCGCAAAGATAATGGTTGACGATGTCTTTTTAGTCTTTACACAAAAGAAATTATCGTTGCAAACGCTATAGACAAATGTTGCATTGATGTCGTCGTAACTCAATTTTTTAACATTCCCTTTCCCTTTAGACTAGGTTAGGGCTTTATCGTGACGTGTGGTTGCATGCCAAAACTATTGTAGAAAGAAACATTACTTGTGGCGTTTGATTTTCGGAACAACGATATTCTCCGTTTCATAACACGTAATTTGAACTGAAAGTTAAAAGCATAAACACATTGCTCTTTAGTCAGCATTTTACATCGGAAACTAAGCAGAAAATGAAATCAACAGTGCTTACTAAAATGGAAGTGTTGTGCCTTGTGCCTCGCAATGAAAAATGCTTAAAGAATAAAACAGATTTACTCAAATAAGATTATACTAGTACAGTCCATCCATTTCCATATATTTTGTTAAGTAGCAAAATAGGAAATGCTGAAGTTAGTGCGAACGTGTTAATAATTAATCATTGTTTTACATGTGCACGTGCTTGTTGTAATATTCAACCATTGATTCGAATTTCTTGTGATTCCGATTAGTAGATAAGCAGTAGAGTGGAAGGAAGCATTAAAGGCAACTTTAAAATATATAACATGATGATTCAATGTAATTTAACAATTTAAACTAGATGCTGATTGTTTATTGTTTCGTGGGAAGATATTTACCCAAGTGTTCTGAAACAGTTTGTAACTTCCTACCTGATTTGGTAGGCTGTATTTTTAGAAGATCTGTAATATTTATAAGGATCCACATCTACAACTAACTATAAGGCGTTAGTTAAGAGTTTGATGGAAGCTAATAAATTTCTTCTGGTTGCTTCCTATTAGAAGAAAGAGTTAATTAAGCAAGTCGGAAATGTGTACATAGTGCATCCAACATAACTGTAATATCCGGTGTTGTCAACAACGGCCAGTGAAAACACAACAAAACTCATCATTAGCTGTCAGAAATACATGCATTCATAGCAGTTCAAATATTTATGGAATTCATGGTAATCTGATAATGAAAGTAATACCATATTGAAATGAAAATTATATTTGTCATTGATAGCGAAACTGACGAAACCAAACACCAGAAACCAACCGGTAGCTTGTTTGTTTGCACCTAACCAACTCTTGGATGAAAGTGAAACACTTGAATTACATGTTGGTTGTTGATGTTACAGGTTACATGAATGCTGGTTGCTACTTTTTTTATTCAAATGTTTGGTGCAAGAAAATGGGAAGCAAAGCGTATTGCATAATATACTGACGAGCATGTACAAAGTTTAGATATAAATAGGTATTGTTATTGTTCACAAATAACCAACTACCCGTCGGAGATCTGTTCTACACAAAGATAAATGCGTGCCGTTAGTGCTCAAAATGATTAAATAAAATCACACGAAAAATGTCAGGTTTCCTTGATCTTTCCTCCCTTAAATCTCACTTTTTATTGAAATCTCTCTCTTTTAAAACTCTCAAGAAACAAGGAAAAATCTATATTTAATTCAATCTAAAATCTCAATTAAAATTGATCGCAATCCCAAAAAAAATTCTCTACTCAAAGAAATCTACTACTGCACAAAATCAAAAGTAAAGTTCTGTCTTGCTGAAGAATGAACGCAAGGCCAAAGTGAAAAAGGAACAATGGGATGACGCAACTTTTGGTCCGTTACTCGTCGTCGTCAGACCACAAAAGTGTGCTGGAATTTTCTGTACGCTCCGCTCCTCATGCCTCCCACGCATCATCCGCTTCTCCGCCTTGCTTCTATAAAAAATAAGCACATTACCCGGTATTTCATAATACCCGGAAATAGCCTGTATCACAAAACCCCTAGCACAGCGAGAGTCTTTGTTCTTTTCGTTCATCCTCCCCCAAATGAATGACGGGAGTCGTTTCATTTTTAGCATAATTAATATCTCTGGGGCATTTTTACTTGCCTACCAGATCTCGTAAATTTCTCCCCCGCTTTCACCACGGGGTCAGTTTGGTCGGCTTCTAACGCGTAGAGCCTCTGTACAGTCTGGAGTAACACCCCATCCTCTGTTTTCACTCTTGCAACTCTGCAAACTCCATCACTTCCGGGTATCAACTCCAATACCCGTCCCAAAGGCCACTGACTACGTTTTTTGTTGTCCTGCCCGACAAACACGAGCTCTCCCACTTGAAGTGGTCTTGAGACCTTCTTAGGGCTCCGATGCACCAACAAGGATAAATATTCTTTCTTAAATCGAATTTTTAAATGAGATTTCATTTCATTTAAGTACTTGTGCCTACTCCGGAGTTCTTTTCCGTCTATCACTTCCGCTTCTGGGAATCGAGTTTTGCCTAGAGGATTTAAAAACATCGCTGGAGTCAATGGTTCCAGCTCGTCTATGGATTCTGATACGTAGGTCAAAGGTCTGTTATTCATAACATCCTCGACCACTTTCACTACAGAGTGCAGTTCTTTTTGAGTGAGAAACTCAGAGCCAATTTCTTTGCGAAGCAAATCTTTCATGGTTCTAATCAATCTCTCCCACCAGCCTCCCCACCACGGAGCGGCTGGGGGATTAAATTTCCACTTTATCTGGGAAACTCCTTCACTTTCTTGGATTAATTTCCAATCTAAATCTTTAAACAAATTATCTGTACCTCTAAAGTTTGTCCCATTATCACTGTAGACAATGGTCGGTCTTCGGTACTTTTCTACAAACTTTTGCATCGATTTAATGAACGCTTTTGTGCTCAGTGAGCTTACAATGTCAAGATAAACTGCTCTATACACTGCACAAGTGTACAGAACCAGCCAAACTTTTTTCCCATTTTTTGTCAAAAATGGTCCAGCCAAGTCAACACCCGTGACCTCAAAAGCTTCCGCATCTTTAATTCTGTCCAATGGTAATGGAGCAGATTCTGTCACAGTTTGCTTGGCAGCATATCTGCGACATCTTAAACAACGCGTAATAACTTTTAAAACGCTTTGCCGAGCTTTTAAAATCCAATACTTTTCCCGTAACTTTACAAGTAGCGGTCCAACAGTAGCATGACAATATTTCTCATGCGTATCTTTTATTATTTCTCGCACCTTTGGGTGCTCTCCAGGTAGTACAATTGGATATTTAAAATAATTCGAATCCTCTAAGTAAGTCAACTTACTTTTCACACGGATAAGACCGTGTTCATCGCGGAATGTTTCATGACTACTTAATCGCTTTGCTCCATCTTCTGTACTAAATACATCAACTTGAATTGATAATAACAATTCAATCTCTGATCTGTCAAGTAATTCTTTACTTGCATCATAAATTTCATTTAAATTCGTCATTGTTGTAACAATGACTCTTTTTTCTTTCACAATTTCGTTTTCATTAAACTCTTCAACACTGGTCGGCCAGTGTTTCTTTTCCATCTTTAGCCAACTTGGCCCTTTCCACCATTCTGACTTTAGTAATTCTGCAGGATTGCAGCCACGTGAAGGTAAGTCAGCGGGGTTATCTTTTCCTGGCAAATGACGCCAGTCTGTTACCGAAGTTAATTTTATAATTTCGGAAGTCCTATTTCCGACATAAGTCCCCCATTGGTCATTTCTGGTTATCCAGGCTAATGCTGTCGTTGAATCTGTCCAGTTAAATTGCTGGACATCTTCCAATTTAAGTGCGGTTCTTGTGCTATTGCACAATCTAGCGCCAATTAGGCACCCAAGCAATTCCATTCTGGGAATGGTCAAGACTTTCGCCGGGGCTACTCTGGATTTTGCAGCTAAGAGCTGCACCGTTACATCTTTTCCATCGCGGCATACTAAAAAGCAAACCGCTCCATAGGCACATTTACTGCCATCAGTCATAGTATGTAATTCCCACTTACTGTGGTCATCTTTGCCATCAGAAGCCAATCGTGGAAGTCTTATCTCTTTGAGGCATTCAATGCCACTACACCATTTTAAGAATTCCGTGGCCTCCCTTTCAGGAAGCGCCACGTCCCATTTCAATTTAGATAGCCAAGCTTTCTGAAGTAATAACTTCATCGGCAAAATTGCTGGCGCGGAAAATCCAATAGGATCGTATACCTTCGATATTGTTGAAAGTACGGTCCTCTTGGTTACTTTTTCCGGGATTTCTATTCCCGTCACATCCAGAAAGAGCTCATCCTCAGCTCGATCCCATTTTAATCCAAGAACTGAGACAACCTTTGTCTCATCATCATTTATACTTTCTACATTAGAAAGCCACATTCTTAAATCCATTTTAGCTTCAGCTAAAATGTCGACAGCCTTTTCTCGGAAATTTAAATATTCCGAAACCGTGTTTTCTGAGCTACAACAATTATCAACATATAATGTTTCCCACAGTCGCTCTGCTATAGCTTTCTTTTTATCACTTACTGATTTTAAGTGATACTCTAAAATCGCTCCTAAAATAAATGGGCTACAATTAGCTCCAAACGGAACTCTCTGATGCCTGTATATCTTCAGGTCATTCATCTTACTATTTCTCCACCAGAGAAACCTCAGGTAATCTCTGTGGTCTTTATGCACTTCAATCATTTGAAATGCCTTTCGGATATCGGATATAAAACCGATCCTCTTCTCCCTGAATCTCAATAAGATATCAGGAATCAACTGAATATAGGACTTGCCTTTATGAAGACAATCATTTAAAGAGAATCCGCCTTTGACTTTGCAACTAGCGTCAAATACCGGCCTTACCGGCGTAGTCGTGCTCTCAGGTTTTATAACTGCTCGATGTGGTAAGTAATGAGCACAGATATCCCTGTCATCGCAGGTCTCAATAAAACTTTCTTCTTCCCAACTTTTAAATAGCTTGTTGTAAACAACCAACAGCTTCGCAGTTTCTAGTTTCCTAGAGGTAGTCTCTAGTCTTTTAGTAGCTATTTGTTTATTCGTTGGCAATACTGGATGCCCTTCTTTCCATGGTAACCGGACGACATAGCGTCCGTCATCGTTTCTAGTAATTCCTTTTAAAAAGTCTTGCTTTGCCTTTTCTTCCTTATCTTTTTCACTCAAAGCTTCTAAGGAATCCTTAATTCCCAATAAATCCAATTCCCATAAATTTGTAATGGGCTTGTCGACATTTGCATTTACCCTCTGATAAGACTCAGGGGTAGCATCTTCATTTACTTCCCCTATTAGGGTCCAACCAAAAACTGTTTCCAAAGCAGTCAAGGTATCAGTTACCTGAACCTTTCTCCCTGTTAAAACCTTCCCATAATTATCCGCACCAATCACGAATTCTATTTCGTGATTGTCATAGCCAACATCATTTAAAGAAATCCCATACTTTAGTAAGGTCGATGTCAAATTCTTATTTAATTTTTCAATACCCTTTAATTCAGAACATATCTTATGTTCATCCCGTACCTTGACGGTCATTTGATTGTCTGTGTCTATTCCTAATATTTTTAAATTGTAAACCTTGTGTGGTTTTACCTTACTTCGTACACCTCCCCACATTTCGTGGATCACATCTTCCTTCGCAGAAGGAATCAAATTTAAACGGTTTACCGTTTTCTTTAAAATGTAACTGCGGCTTGAGCCACAGTCCAAAAAGACTCTTACTGTGCTAATCAAGTTATCATTAAATAAATTAACGCGTAATGTCTGTAGGCAGACATCCCCTTCACTAACCTGGTTTGACATCTGTCTGACAACCTTTGAGGTCTCCCCCATCTTGCTCTTTTTGGCAGGTGGCGCACCGGCATCCTTAGTCGAGGATAACTCTCGACATAAAACATTGACATGCGGTCCCCCACATATCTCACATTTGACCTTGGTCTTATTCCGGCAATCTGATGCACGATGAGGTAAAGTGCACACGAAGCACAAACCCTTTGACCTCATGGCAGCCATTCTTTCCTCGTGTTTCATGGTCTTTGCCTTGAAACACTCTCTTGTTTGGTGGTTAGTCCGGCTGCAAAACGCACAGCATCTTCCCTCCTTATTCTGGAATCCCATGGATACCACCGGCAGCTTTCTCTTCAGTGAAGGGTCTCCTATGGGCTTGGCGCTCTTGACTGGAACACGATCTTGATTGCTTCCGAGCTTCAAATTTTGGGTAAAGCTCGTGGTCAAGTCCTTCCGTTGTTTAATCTCCACTTCCTTTCCCATGAAAGTCAAGAGAGCCTGTAGCTGTGTGGTCCTGTCATTCTTCCCTTCGGAATCAGTTGAACGTTGCCAGTTGTACAGGACGTCCTCCGGGAGAGCCGATTCAACCAATGGAAACAGCCAGGTAGCAGGATCAGCCTTGGCTAAGTTTAATGTTTCCAACGCCCGGATGTAGGAATCAACCTTGATGTACAAGGTTTCCAGTGGTATCTTGTTTTTCGAAGTCACGTTCGAAATGACAAGTGCCAACAGCTCTCTCACGTAAACCTGCAGCAGCAGGGACTCGTTGCCGAACCTCCTTTTCAATGCCGCTAGGGCCTCCTCATAATTTTCGTCACTAGTCGGGAAAGCAGCAACGACCTGGTACGGTTCCGTATCCTTTTGCAGGGACTGCAACAAATAATAAAACTTCTCGCTTTTTGTTAGCGATCTATCCTCGTCAATGCTCCGGAATTGTCCCCAAAACCGTAACCAGTCCTTCAAATCGCCAGAGTATTTTTCCAGTTGCACTTCCGGTAACTTCATCTTCCTCGTTTCCCTTTCTGGAAGGTCAGTCCGTGGCGGAGGCTTCGGCTTCGTCAACTCATCCACACTGCTTTTCACTTTCATGGCCCTGTCCCGAAACTCAATAAACTCGACATATTCCACGTCTTGTTCGTCTTCAGGTCGCTGTTCCGTAACCAATGCCAACATAATGTCATTATTTCGCTTCCTGAGGTCATCGAAGACCTGATTGAATTCCCTCAAGGCATCCACAATCCGCGTCAAATCCGGCTTCTCCTCTTTAATCATCGTCACCAACTCGTCTTCCAGCGAAATGAAGCGCCGTTTAATGGGCATCCTCATCTTCTTCAAGTCCTCCAGCGTCGGTACCCCGAAGCTGGAGTCTCCTCCACCAGTACGGTCCATGTTGTCTCCTTCCGAACTTGACATGGTGTCACCTCTCTTCACTTGATCCACAGTGAATCTCTTCTTATAGCACTAGCCGTCACGTTGCTGGGTCACCAAAATGTTCACAAATAACCAACTACCCGTCGGAGATCTGTTCTACACAAAGATAAATGCGTGCCGTTAGTGCTCAAAATGATTAAATAAAATCACACGAAAAATGTCAGGTTTTTCTTGATCTTTCCTCCCTTTAATCTCACTTTTTATTGAAATCTCTCTCTTTTAAAACTCTCAAGAAAAAAGGAAAAAATCTACTACTAATCTTCTCTGAATCTCAATTAATAAATTGATCGCAATCACAAAAAAAATCTCTACTAAAAAATTCTACTACTGCTTCTCAAAATCAAAAGTGAATTCTGCATTGCTGAAGGAATGAACGCAAGGCCAAGTTGAAAGGAAAGTGGGATGATGCAATAGTTGGTCCGTTACTCGTCGTCGTCAGACCACAAAAAGTGTGCTGGAATTTTCTCTACGTTCCGTTCCTCAAGCCTCCCACGCATCATCCGCTCCTCCGCCGTCCTTCTGTAAAAAATAAGCACACTACCCGGTATTTTATAATCCCCGGAAAGAGCCTGTATCACAAAACCCCTAACACAGCGAGAGTCTTTGTTCTTTTCGTTC
>CM056168.1:34514729-34582776 GCA_029691765.1 Entomobrya proxima
GTTATAATTTATGCATACAGACAATTAAACTTTATGAGCTGGCATAACATGTCATTGTTCACTTTATTTATTTGGTTTAAAAATTTGAAATATTGCAGTGATATGAAACATGCCCACAGAAGCAAGCATTGTGCTTCGTTGATCAAATGTAACTTGAAGGTGGTACTTCATATCAATCGTTCTATTGTTCCACATTATTCCACATTATATTATAGAGATGGTTAATTAGCAAACAACAAGGTTTAATGATGTAAAGAAATCTTTTAAAAATCAAGATGATTTTATGACACTACGACGTGTCAAAACGTTCAATAAAACTCAAAATACATTCATTAAAGAACATTTACTTAAATATCTTTGTTGTGAATTGTGAAAAGTGAATTGTTGTAGAAATGCTTGCTGATGTGATACAATATTGTATGACGTGTTGAGAACTAGGAAGACAAAAGACTGAAGGAGCTGGAGGAAATGGTATTAATAAAATGGATTCCTAATGACAAGAATTAGGTTCATGATTACTATCTCAATCAATTAAATATGAATTTTCTATAAAATTTTACAAAAGTTTACAACAAAGTTAACTGATTCTGCATGTTACTGCAAAGTATTATTAAATTATGGTCAGCAGTTGTTGTTGGAAGGTATGAAAGAATTTCTTTTTAGTTTGGAAGAATTCAATAAATATTTTGTGGTTACGATTTTGTATTCAAACCCATGTCTAATTATTATACGACGAGACACTTGGTTGACCACATCACCACGCTTCATTATAACACATTTGTCATGTTTCATTATATGCGACGGTAGAAGGGTAATACGCTCAAGGAATATGAGAAAACTTTTGCTAATATGAAGTTTATTCCATTTTTGTGGAGTCCAATCAAAAGTTGTTAAGCAAAATGCATCCCAATTATCCTAGTTCTAAACTGAAGATTCTAGGTTAAACAATGTTTTATTTAGAACATTTGTACTACAATTTTACTAACTAATAGCGATGAACTTGAGAACTAGAGATAATTTGATGGCAGCACAACTTTTTATCATAATTTGGTCTCATGTCTTAACATTGAAGATCGACACAAAGCAATCTTGTGTATGAACGTATTACGTACATGTAACCTAGTGTGTATCCTCTAAACAAGCCTTCAGGATTAAATAGTTTTTCTGGTTAATGGCATCAAACGGTTAAGCATGGACTAAGATGAGGTAAATCAAAGTAAAGCATGCGGCAGACAACCAAATTATTAATGTGACGACCGTCTACAAGAGTCGTCATAAAGTTCAAGTGTACCACATTTACTTATCTACCTTTACTATTTATGTAGCATTAATTTGTTGAGCAATCTTTTGGCCTAAGTATGCACAAATAAAATAAAAGTCATTTACGCTAAAAGTTTCCTTGAAGAAATGCATTTACGAATGAACCTGATCTAAAAGGCTCAGAATACTTGGAATGTTGATTTGGCCTTTATTACCACCACTTGTACCAAAAGGTTTAAGGCAAATGTGATCAAGATTTGAAGTACGTTGGAACGTATTAAATGACAGGACACTCAATGATCATTGTAACATCGTGTTTTGCAACAGTTAAGTATATGAACTCAGATGTTGAAATTAGAAATATTATGAAAATATTATGATGACTATTGATATGAATGTATATCTAAACTATGCAAAATCTGCGCCAGTACCAACTTACTATACACAGTTTTAACAACAATAAATCATTAAAATTATGCCAAGAAAAGGAAAAGTCCTGTCTGCACAATAATAACAATGCATTTCTTCTGCGGGACTCGCATATTAATGTGAGCTAGTGCAACGCATAAAAGGCCATTAATACCTTCATACTATACTTTGAAATAATAATCATAATCATTTTTGTTTAAAGAAACCGCTATAATAACAACAATGAAACGATAAAAGTGAATTAATATGTCTAGTTGCTTGGATGCTACTGGCACATCGTGATCCGAGTATCGATAACGAAAGAATTTTCGTTTTTAAAAATTCCCATACAACACAGTATCCAATATCGTCATATGTATTATTACAGTTTCGTTTTTAGCCGGTGGAAATAGCGCATGAATATTATATCGGTACAAAGTTGACAAGTGACGGTGCTCCTGTTCTTTTGATGAATTCCTTGTCTCTAATTAAACTGCCTCTACTACATCATCCTAATGCAAATTTCACGATTTAGAGTTACGTGTTTTAAAAATAAATCAATTATACATACCAAAATAGTAAGTATAGTGTCTTATTTTATAAAGCAAAGAGACAACCGTTTTCAACCGTAACACCTACTTAACATAAATCCATCGAAGAAAAAATACTCCATTGTTTATTTTTTCTATTGTGATTACAACCTAACCACTTCTTGTTAGTTGTTACACATTTTCTATGATAAAAGGCATCTTTTCATCATCGTCGTGATTACCGTGTCTTGTTAGAAGGCATAACCTGTGACTGAGAATTAATAATTTTAACGTAATACTATACCTATTGAACAGATACAATGGTGCACAATATGGATTATGCAGGCGGTAATCAGCAGTGTGCTTGTATGATTGCAGGATTTTTGATTCAGTTAATACTAGACCCAAGAAGTGGCGGCGGTTCAGAGTTCTGACAAGATCACTAATCATACACATTATTCATATCCCTTTTTCGTCGCCCTCTGAGCACGCAAATCGAAAATCACACCAGTAACATGTACGTTACTACAATGAAGAAAATTATCATTATCATAATATACTTAGTTCGTGCTTCCACTCTATCATCGTAATGATTATTTTTATTGTCAAGTAATTACACTATGTTAGATTAAGTAAGTGTTAGGGGTTATGTGGTACCACAAAAAGTACTCCAAATAGCAAGTATTTTGCTTATACTGTGACGATGAATTAGTGCACATACACATGCCTTGGTTGTAAATTGTATTGATATGCAATTAACAATTAAACCTTTTAGAATCATGCCGTTATACTATTTGCTGAAGATCTGTTTGCGTTACGGTCTCTGAACCAGAGAAACATACAGTTGCACCTGCAATTTTTTGCTGTTTGATCGAGTCATTATAAAACTGAATTGTTGATCACAGGAAGTTCTCTCTTTCTCTGAGTTTGTGACTTGGTACACATATTTTTATATTTGAATGTATTATGCATCTATAGACAATGGATATATATCATACATATGCTGAAGGGTTCAACCTCTCCATTCATATACAACAAACGTTACCGCAAGTAGTTTTTTCAATTCATTTTTATACTATATTTTTCATTTAGAAAATAACAAGCTTGCATTCACGTTTTGTAATGCAAATGGGAGACAAATGAGAAGTGAAATGTCAATCGAAATTCTCTCATCATAGTGTAAAAAAACATAAACAGTAACAACAGAAGTGAGTGCAACAACGGCAGGGAAAATAGTAATTTTCGATTTTTATTCCTTGTACAAGCTTTAGGTGTTCAATAAAATTACGGCATGTTTTCAATTTCAATGCATCACCGCATGTTCTTTCTTGATTGTTTAATATGTCGTTATTTACTAGGCATAATAATAAAAGTAAAACGATATTCATATTATTGTGGTTGGTGATTCATTTGTCAACAACAGGAATTGCAACAGCCAAACACAAGAACGAAGAAGAGGATCGACATTAATTGTACAAGTGAATGTGACTATTGCACCAGAAGATGTAACAATATTATAGCTGTTACATGAAAAGTGTCCATGCAAATAGAATACGAAGTAGGAGTACCATAATTGTATTGCTCTTCATTATTACAGAACATTCCTAAAGAACAGACATAATAATGTACTTAACTGAAAACTTACTGAAATTGTCAGGAAAACCTTGTAGACTGCGCAAAGTACTAAGAACTAGAAATAATGATGACACGAAGGGATAAAATGTCACGTCCCTCCTCGTCGCATTGTCATCAAAATTGTTATCTAAACTATCTCAAAGTATTTGTAAAGAGAATTGTGCTTCTGTTGCTCATAACCAAGTTTTGAAAAGTAAAGCCCATACTTGAAAACATATCGTATTCCTACAGTTTTTGTTCAGTAGTTCAGTTTGTCATTTAGCCTGATGAATATCTGATACAAGTATGTATTCTGAAAACCTCAAACGTACTTATATTTCATTGACATTTGTGTGCTTTTAAAACATTGTGTAGAACAAGGTTGTAAACTGCGGAAGGGTCTTTAATAGTGTTTTCTCTGTCATAATTTTTGTATCGTTGTTAATTAAAAAAGCATACAAATTGCTATGCAGAGAGAATTTAGAGAGACTTCCAAAAACTTTGTTTTTGATTGTTGGGAAACCAGACGTGGTACAGTTACAAAAAATGCAGTTTTTGAGCTACTTGTCAACACAAAGTCATTGTAATGATAGTTTTTGAAAAAGCAACATTTTTTGTGAAAAATACTCTAGATTACAGTGTAAAAAAGTACGACAATTCTTATCCATTCTATTGATTCACCCAACCGATGAAAGAAAATGGGTGAAAAAAGGTATGCATTCATAAGGAAAAAAGGTTTCAAGCGTGTTTAGATGGTTTGTTTGCTCTTTTACGGATATTGTGGGTATAAGATGAAGATGAGGTTCAAGGAAACTATAAAACGAATAAAAGATAAAGATACATGTTTGTTTGTGAAATGGGTATTAACTCTGTGACATATCGAGGCTACAAGAACAAGGAACTAAAAAGTCATTTGTATTCTTCCTTCTTTTTATGTTTCGGATCCATCAGTAAAGAAAAAGTTTAAGACAGTGACAGTGCTCTATACATCACTCTTAAGTAATCAACTTTTCCTCTGTGCTTATTTCAGAAACGGAAACCGGCACCGGGAAAGGAAAATCTCCAGGATTTGGATCTAAATCGCTAAATGACGAACACGTAGTGGTTTTTAAAATCAGCCATCTTTTACTTTTGCGAATTTCGTATGCATGAATGCATTTCCTACAAATATACACTGTGTCGACAATACAACTTTACTAGTCACCAATCAAATATCTAAAGTGCATAAAAATTTTAATTGAAATTACTAATGATATAAACCATTTGAATTTTTTATTAAAAAATTTTATCTGCAAAATATATTAATAATGAACAAGTATGCTTGATTCGTTTGTGGTGATGTGTTCTTCGTTAAATAAATAAACAAACAAGCCAGTAAATGAGGAACAGTTCTACTTTTGAAACCGGAATAGAAGGATAAATCTCTACATGCAATTTAAAAAAGAAATATTGCAATAATACGAACGGTTATTAGAATTTTGAATGATCAGTTGCGGTTTCGTGAGAAATTCGTGAGGTGGCGAGTATTGTTTGACTTTACAGGCATGTCTAGTTCAGTGAAGTGGCCTGTCATGTAGAACTATCGTTGAAAAAGCGATTTACCCAGATATCAGGGTAGCATACAGTCGCAATTTTTACACCTGTCATTATCGTGAAATATAACTCTTGGCCTGAGGAGTGCTTTACCAGGGAAAACATTTTCTTGTGGTCAGATTCTAATTTTTACATTTTATGAAAGAGTTTTAATGAAAATAGAGATGATGTATTTGAGCTAGTGAAAAATTGAAATGAAATTTTTACGGAGACTTCTACGTTGATAAACCACACATTATTGTTGAAAGTGGTGCTTTGCAACACAATGATCTAGTTTGTGCTAAACGTACGTTTGATTCCCATTCTGACCATCCATTGAAATAGTGAGGAAAAATACCTCGTCAATTGATTATTGTTCCCACAATAGTTGTTTTTTTTTGCGTGGAACCACAGCCCTTCTCAGACTGCTGTCCCAATTTCAACCATCGCCATCTACCCATAAATCGATCTGCCTTTAATAGTGCACAAAAGTGATTATGAGTTTAACTAGTGCGTTTGTTTACTTGGTCTTTTTTATACAAGATCATCATTAAAGTAGGCATAATGGCATCTGGGCTAGTGGCAAAAAAGATTGCACTGTTTGAATTGAAGCCTCAAAACTGCGAACAGCAATGCCGACTCAAGCGGAAGCATGCCATCCGACGGAAAAAATATCGTGGCAAGGAGCGTCGTATTGTGACACGGGAAGGCACATCCATGATAGCTCTCTCAACATCCGATGAGCATTTAAACCAAATATTATTAAAGGATTCTGATGACGATACATGTTCTTCTTCATCTCCTTACCACCAGTCTTGTTCCAGTCAGTTTTCTGCATCATGCTCTGCTCTTTTCGATTTGGTCTCGGTTGGGTCATCCGAGTCAAACATTGAGGATAGTACGCATATGGAAATAATTCCACGAAACAAAAGGTTCATTCTCAAGTCATTCGGTTCTAGAGAAAATAAAACTTCAAAGCGTCTAAACATAATTGACATTGATATCGAAATCAAAATTGAAAAGAAGGAACAACGGACCAACTCTCCTGTTTCCATCTCGTGTGGGGGCGATGAATATGAGCCGTTAGCTGATGATGAAAAGAACAATATTTCCGTGAAATCTGGCACAACTGCTTTACTAACAACACCACCTGTTGCATTAACCGCTGAAAGAATCCGACTAAAAGCGTCTCTTGGGGATTGTCCTAAAGCAACAAAGGAAAAGAGTGCTAATTACTATTGTTCAAAGTGTTCACATGATGCCCCAAGTTTGACTAATGACAATAACAATGAACTAATTAAGAATGGCAGCAGTAAAAACGACAATGATGAAAAAATTAGCAAAGCAAACATGTGTAATGACAATGACACCGCTAATAGCAGCAATAAATGCTCACCTGAGCCCTTGTACGAAAACATTTTTACATGCGCTCCTCCACCACCAGTGTCGCTGGGAGCTCCTCCACTGCCACCAAAGCGATTGTTTGGCGATTCATTCACCACAAACTACAGTTGCTTACCTGCAGCTTTGTCTAAAGAAAGGAGAAAGACACAAATTGTAGATCCTAAAACTACATCATCATCAAGAAACAGTGCTCAAAATAAAGACACAAAATGTTGTCATTTAACTCAACCCATCTTAAAACAAAACGTAGAGAAAGAAACCAACAACCAGGCTTCTGTCAGCAATGTTGATGTCATTGATATGATGACAATGAAAGCCGTCAACATTGTTGCTGATGGCTCAACTAATGCAAACAACATGGACCATGTAACGGATAATTGTGGTAATCCTTTATTATTGACAACAGTAACGAACGCAGAAACAATGATGAACTCCGAAAGATCCACCACAACACCAACAGTTGCGACAGAAAATTCTCAATGTGTTCTCACAAAGGACAATCAGCTAGCAGGAATAGGATCACCTCATAATGATGATGATTTCAATGATTTCGATGATGAAGAGGAAGAAGAGCCGTATTATGAAGATTTGTATGACTATTGTAACGGTTCTGAGGTTGGCAGCAGAAATGACTTGATGAATCCAATTTTAGAATTGTTTCGTGATCAACTTAATTCGCTAGAGCAGAATGTGGCAGATGAAGTGGAGTATTGCGACTGCTCTACAATCTTAGCGCTGTTGAACAACGAGAGTCTAAAAACGTCCACAGCAATTACCAGCACCGATCATCCAGATAATCAAAAAGATTTTCGTCAGCTTCATCAGCAGCACCATGAACGTGTTCAAGATGTATTATCTCTTACATCGTATGAAATATATGATGATTGCTACGGAGTGGAAGCAATGAAGTCCAATCGAAATGCTGAAGATGAAAGTAGCGCTAACCATTTAGATATTTCCAAGGAAGATGACATTGAATACGTTACCAAATCTGGCAAGCAAAGACAAATCTTAACTTCCAATAGCACCAACAGAAGCGTTGGTTCGGCCACAAGTCACATTTTAACTGATTACATTAAAGCTAAGGTTACGCAGGCGTCAACCCCGGGCTGTTGGCGCAAAGTTACCTCATCCTCTGCTAGTTCTAATACAGGCACGTTGCAAAATTCTCCCTCAACATCAGCCTCACCACAGGCGTCATCAAATCTCCTTTCCATGTTTCCATCTTTGTCTGCCTCAAAGACAAAGTTGGTTGAACCAACAAAAGGAGCATCAAGAATAAACAAAGAACAGGAATCCCATGTCCAAAACGAGACATCATCCTCATCTTCTTCCCAATATATTGCCGAAAATGAAAGGAATGTGAACGAAACAAAGAATGAGAATAATAGAAACGCCAACTTGAATAGCCTATATTCATATGGAATTTTTAACAACAATAATGGCAACTATACCAGCAGCAGCAAACCTAGATTTGGTGGCCGACCTGTTATTGCCCACCCGGTCGAGGGAAACAATACGCATGACGATGGCAAAAACAATGAATTTAACGACTACCAAAGAAGTGGGGAGACTGATGCTCATAAAAGAAACAAAAAAGGTAAGTTCATGATTTAATAATAGGAGGTGGTGGTTTATTTCACGCTGCTGATAGTCTCTAAATTGAAACACGACCCATTGAAAATTCACAATTCGAAACCCTGTTAGTTTTGGTCCTGTTTTTATGACATTGCTATTTAAATGGTACATAGACATGTATGGTTTCATGCTCAATTTGGCTTCTTGAACGTTGAACGTGCCAATATAAAAGAATCTTGGTACATCTACGAGAAATAGGAGTTTCTTTTGAAGATTGTTAGGGGTTTCGTATTTCGCAAACCATGAAAATTTATTGTCAGTCTACATATAAGCATCATTCTTCTTGTTCACCCATTTTTATTGTATTGCCTATTAACAGCATTTAAAGATTTTTCAGAAAGATTACCGTCTTTTTGCCAGCATTTCACCTTTAGATAAAGCTGTCGTGATAAATTCATCATGTTTTATCATAATTTTGATATTGCGACAACAAGCGTTTCTGCATTTAATTATGTGTAATCATAATATTAGTTGTGCATTCACTTTTATGTTACAGCCGAAGATGTAGCAAACCACCTATTATGCATGTTAGATATATTTGCAGTATTAGAGTTAACAATTTGCTGGACATCTCCACTTTCCCATTGTATATATTGTGTGTAGACTTTGCTCTTTGGCCTAAAACTTATGACGATGCAACGTAAACAGGGGTTGGAAATTTCCAAGGACATCTACTGCATGTACCTAATACCACACTTTTGTAGAATGCAATACGCCTTTTCATCAGCAAGTTAGTCATAAACCACTTAAAGGAGTGTCTTTCTATCAATATAGTGGAGCAGAAGTTCAGGGTAACAAGGAACATGTTATGTTCCGTGTGGGATCCAGTTTTTTCTACTTTAAGGAGCTCATCATGAAGGCATGAACAAAAAATCATCATGGTAGTAGAGCTCACTATCATACAACCAAATGGTGCATAATAATTGCAACTGTATATTATAATGAATATTTGTGACCAAAATTTAGCTTACCCATCAGAATAAACCTACAAATGCCTGATACTAAACTAAACAAAATAAAATGGTAAAATAGCATGCGTATATTTATGTCAAAAGGTAACCGTTATAAGAATTTTCAATGTCGCCCACAATCCTTTTAAATTTTAACACGTATAAGTAGTATTTGTTCGGGGACAATTTAAGATAAGGCTTTTTGCAGTTTTTTAGTGTGTAAAATTCTATGTAACCTCTGACAACAAACATATTATAACATTGGTTGATCGGTATTCACCAGTTGATATTTATTAGGTCCCATATTTAGGGGAAATAATATCGCTGGTATTACGAAGATGACAGGAAGGAGTAGCCATTGCCTATTGTTAAGTTGCTTAGGGCAACTTTCACTTTAACATTTTTCATGTTCAATGAATGTTGTCAGATCAATGTTAGTTGTTCTTAATATTCTTCTCCGATTGCGTTGGCGTGTTGGAACGTTCATTCATTGCAATGACAATCCATGTTAGAACAGCATAAATTTGGTAAAGCAAAAAAGCTTTACAGGTAATAACATGTTGCTAAAGGCAAAGTAGTACGTAAACTGAACCTGTTAACCAGATTTATTTAAGGAATTTCCAATTGCATTATTCTATTATGTCATTTTCATTATCATTCATTCACAATAGTAAAAAATGTACTTCTCGTTTATACTAAAGTGATTGATTTTCAGGTGCAAATCAAGTATTATTGACTTTGTGCAGCCGTATCTCAGGTATGGTAACGCACTTACATTCTAGTGATAACATAAGAAGTTCTTGTTAAGAACCTAGGGATTCGTACTTTATAACGTCTGAGATAATGCGTGAAGTCCCTACAGTAGTATTATGTTTACATTTTTAAATTTGGACCTTCATATGTATCAATGTATACTACTGTAATGTCATCTTATATAATTTTTCAGTGTGACATGTGCACTACCAAGACCGCGTGCAAAAATATGTGCTTACTATTTACTAGAATTTATGAACACTGTAGGATGTACGTGCGCGTTAATTCATTGTCATAATAAAATGTGCACACAATCCTTGAAAGTTTCAACTATACTTCATCATACTCTCTTTCCTTCATCCCATCAGGGATTCTCTTTTGTTTGAGATTTTTGGTCATGCTATGGACTATGCATCAAGCATTGTGTAGCCCCAATCACCCAAAATATTTTGTCGAGCTACTGGCCTGCTGGGGAGATGAACAAATCCAAAGAATCAATTTGGGACAAAAAAATGTCTCCATGAATTCAAATATATCTTTCAAACCTATTGTTTAGTTTTAAAAAACTATACTGACATGAAGCATAAAAGTAAAGCATTCTTTTTCTACCTGGTGGTAAACCAATATTATTTAATATTATTATATTATTACTAATGACACATTCAACATCAATGGTTAGGTTGGACCATGGACGTCTACAATTACAAAGACTGATGAGCAAGCATCATATCACCATATTAAGGATTGTGCTTTATCTTTGACGACAGTGTTTACGCATATTATTGCTTTTAACAACTGTTGTTGTATTACGTAGCTTGTTCAAGATGTGTATAAAGTACTGTGTCGTTGTCGTCGTGAATCCTTTTTCTTTTATCCCTTTACCCAAGGTATTCACATCCATAAAAGTCCGCATTTGTAATAATAGCCACATACTCCTACCCAAATTCATTACATTGCTCATGAATAAATCAAGAATTTGTGTAGAACTTGCAAGTCTTTCGTTCCTCCCTTAACATGTGAACTTTCATAGCAACGTAACAAGTATTTAGTTACTCCGTAAACTTAACATTGTCAAATGCATACCTTTCAAACACTTAGACACACACGCGGTCATGGTACTCAGAGAATCTGCATCAAAGCTCGCAAAGATTTCTTGTTTCTCATTCATCCTTAATACCTACGCACCTATCTATTCATCGGTTTCGTAATATGGGTATTGGTATTCTTACGAACCAAAAATCCTGCTTAGCAGTAACTCAACAATGTTTGCACATTTCCATATTATGATTACACTTTAGCTTCTTTGAATTGAACCCTAGAAGAGTTACTAAAATGCAGGTTTTTGTTGACGAGATGGCCGTCGTCCACGATGATGATCTTCATCATTAAGCGTATCTCTTTTATGTTTTGGTTCGGGTTCTGCGTCTTCGACCATCATGATGTGTTAACTTTTATTGTGGCTAACACAATTTCTTTGATGATGATCGAATCTCTTGAACAATAGCTATATGGCTTGATCGTTTCGTGTTGCTGTCCATTAAAACAGTCGACATTACTGAGAGTTCATGACAGGACGCTCACTTCAAAAGTCCTTGTTAGTTAGCAATTTATACAACTTCATCGCACACTTACCTTACTAGTGGTGATGGTGCATGCGCATGGTGTTATGTTTTACGACATAGCATTACACGCGAGTCCCATGATACGACAAAGGGAAGAATCTCAAAAAGTGAGCGCACACAATATATTTAATGATAATGTTGTTGTGGTAGTAGTGAAGTTTGGAGTTATCCTGAAAATAGTCGTACAAACGTAATGAGATAATAGTACAAGTTTAAAAAGCTTACTAAAAGTGAGCATTTTTTGTTTGCTACGACCAATTACTGGTTTTTGAGACTGGAACTCTGTAAAGTACACACCTGTAATTTACTTAAGTATATGCATAATAATATATTTGCATAGCTTCCAGGTGCGCAGTGTTCACGTGCTTCATTTTTGGAAACGCCTGTCGTGTAAATATTTGCCTGATTTTTGCAATTTTTATAGTAAAAACCTTATCCATAATTATAAATATTGTGATTTCCTTAAGTCGGAATTTCATCAAACATATATATCAACGTTTACTAAGTGTATACTTTATCTATAAAATATGCGCATAAATGATATTCGATGAATTAATGTAATAATCACCAGAATCTGTAATGTAACTTGCTTGATCTTACTACACTATTATCCGTATTCAGAATTAACAAAACATCAACTTTTATTTTTATTACACGTGCGTGTGATTACGATGCATAGATCATGCATGTGCATCAGTAAATATGTGCTTAACTTTATTGAAAAGTAATTCTGTAAGGAAAGGGATAGCAAAAACAGAAACAGCAGCTTTATCACGCTTGGTGTACTTACAAGAACAAGATTGTAAATCCTATGGCTAATCCTGTAAATACAAAATACATGGTTTATTTTATTTTTTGCAAAATAATATCTACTACAGTCTTGCTGTCGATAACAGTCGTCTTAAACGGAAGCTGATTGTACTGTAGTTAAATATTTGCAGACAGACATGCTTTCGTTTAATTTGGTTCTCTAACTCTCATACTATCGTCAGCTCAATATTGTGATTTACGAAGCCATTGTTGCATATGCTGTAGAACTCGGAGTACTCACACACAGTAACAATCTGTAATAATAATAACTGCAACAATTTCAACCCTTTTGTGCGTACTTGGTTTGTACTCATGTTCCCTCTGCGTGTTTACGTCTGCTAATACAAGATTAAGATACACATTGCATTGTGAGCAAACGTTTCTTTGTTACCTAATATTAGATCTCTGCGTCTGCCTATCCACATTTTACTACCATTTTGATATTACTACCCTATTTATTACAATTCATTCATACGTTAAAATGCCTTATTTGTGTTATTGGTTGCTTACAAATAGTCTACTTTGTGACGGGAATTATACTTATTAGAACTTGCAAACCATATATTCCTTACACATAGACACAGCTTCGGCAGGATTAGTTAGTATTTTTATGACATGGTGTAATTTTTACCTCTTAGATCCTCATTTGTGATTTGAGTGTGCGAGCTAGTTCCCACCATAATACATATTTTATTGGAATCGAACACTGTGGTTGTGAATACCTGCATTCTTTCTGTATAATTGTGGTTGTATTTTGTGAGAGAACGTGTGTTAGGTGAGATCGAACACGCGAAACAGAAACGTGCAAACAAAATCCGATGCGGCGGAGATTCATCATTCTTTCGTACGAAATGTACATATTTCAAACGATTGTAACTGTAACAAACAGTGAAGTAGACAGTGACAGTGAATGAGATTTAGAAATCTTTAAAAAATCTCATTGTTTCTGTAAAAAAGAGCAAGGCTTCCTTAATTTACTATGTGCGGGGGATAGTGAAAACGTGCAGAAGAGACGACACCTCTTCCCCTTGATGTGTTGCAAATTACTGTTTATGTGATTTTTGGTGAGAAGAGGTCTTATGATGAAATTCGGAAGAATCAGCGTGATCACTTTTTAGCATTTATTTTCTCTGAAAAACGCACAGCAGGAAGCGTGCTATAAAAAAGTGTAACATGTGAATGCCTATGTGAAGCTGATCTAAGATTTTCAAGTAAAACAGCTAAAACATGAATGAAATATAACTAGCATTTGTTTGTCTTATTTTCTGCACATGTAAGCTGTATAAGTAGTGTTAGTTTCATTTTGGTTCATTTACTTAATTTTTGAAAAATAACTCGTAGTGCTTTTGAAGCACTATAGGCGGCTTATCTTTGGTGTTTTGTGTGTAGTTTTGTTCACTCAAAGTGGCATGAATCTGCAGTTAGTTTGTACCTTTCAATGGTACAAGTTTTCTTTTAAAATGCGGTATTATGATGATTGCCACTTGTAAAAACCAATACACGATGCATCATCTTCATCCCCCGTTATTGTCCTCTAGTACTGCTTGCTGAAAAAAAGAAACAAATGGTTCAATGGCTAACTGTCGACAAACATTTTGCGGACAGAACAAAGAATGGGGACCACTGAAGATAGAGTGTATGGCCAAGTGGAAAATAAGTCATTTATTATCATTACTGCAAGTACAGTTTTTTGGTGCTTCAAATTTCATCGGAGTATTACGATTTTCAGTGTGTTCGCATATCCAGCATATAAATAGACTATTAGTGAAGGATCTATGTAAACTGAGTTTTGCAAAAAGTCATTATGGTGGAGATTGTGGCTTCAGCCGCGAGTTTAATCGAGGTGAAAGATTCTTCTGATAATGACGGTCCCGTACAAGAACTATGGAAGTTTGATAGTGGAAAAGGTGCTCCTGGGAGTAGTGGGGACACGTCAAAGATTGATGGCGTTTATTACAGTGATGCGAGTGAATGTTGGAAGGACACGAAGGAAGATGAAGGCCATCCTTGGAGCTCATATTTTCGTGTGCGTATATACACGAATATAGTGAATGGGAAATGGAAGCCTGTTGAGGAACAAGAAGTGTCGCTAAATGTCAGAGAGTTTGGATGTAAGTTTGTAGCAATAAACTCAGTTATTATGAAAAATGAGTATGACAGAAATTTTAAGACTGCTACTGTAACGAAATTATTTGATGAACAACCAACCGTCAAATTAGACAAGAAATATGAATGAGTGGAGAGTGAAGGTTTGACGCGAGAAAGTGATAACTTTTCGTTGTTATGTTGAAATGTTTGAAAGACAATGAAAATCATAGTAATTGACAGAAAATTCTCTTTTAAATCTACTTTTTCATGTTTCAAGTTATTATTATTATTTGCACGGCGCATAGAAAGCCGCAAGCTTTTTATGTGAGCACATTTTTAAAACAGTAATTAGGTTTAAGTAGGAGGACACAGGTTTATAGTTTGTGTGCCTATATACCTGTGTTGCTTTGCACGATAGAAATTTGAGCCCGTCATCATAAAAGTGCATTTGTCACCAGTCAAGTAACAACAAGCAGTTGCTGCTGAGTACTGTCATTTTTGAAAAGGGGTTATGGCGCAGTGATTGCCGCTGTATGTAGCGCGATTACTCAATCAGCTTATTATCAAACTAGTCTGCCATCAGTTATGACAAATAATATTCAAGTCTACTATGTAGAAAAATAGATTATATCGAAATCGACAAACTGACAAGACAAGAGATTTTTGTAATGATTTGGTTTTCTACATCTTGTTTCAAAAAGACGATGACTGAAATGGTAATCAAGAGCGTTAATTACCGTGAGTAAAGATCGTAAAGGTATTTTCGAAAGAAAAAACTCCCACTACTTGTTCCATTGCATATTTTTCATCATAATGTACCACTATAAACGTGATATTGCACAAGTCCTGTGAATGCAGCTGCAGCTTCTACTATACTCTTCGCATAATGATTTAATCATTCTTTCAAATGCAGTACACGGAAGAAATGGTTGACTGCCAAACTCTTTTTTTATGCAGGGATTATACTAGGTACTAGCACTACCGTGACATCGCCAGTCAATCGAAGTTGCCGTCACAGAACTAGTGATATGCAAAATCATGTGCAAATGAGTTTTTGTAAAAAGTTAAGACTTTTTTCTTCTTCTGTCATGATGTGTGTATTATTCATATTGATTTCTTAGACAAATCTTTCATAAAATCCATTGACAGTTTTTTTCTCTGCAATGCAGTGACATTCGATTCTATAGATTGCTGGCGTTTAGGTGGAGAATTAGCTAAGCCATATGGTTGTAAATCAGGTATTTACATATTATTTGGCTGTAAAGTCTTAAATTGTCGGTAACGTTTTCATCGTCGCTCAATACCTTTGTATTACCTCATGCATTTTGGTTTTGGTTTCCTGAATGAGTTTACCACTAGGTTTGGGCTGTTATGTAAATAGTAAATAAGGCAGTAGTTGGGTTATCGTAATTACTATTTATAAAACGTCGAAGTAACGAACCGTTTTATACGCTCTGAATGCAACATTTTTATGCAAATGTTTCACGAGGATGGATGAGATGATGATGGATTATACAAAAGGTGTAACTACAATTTTTTGCGTCAATAGTTTTGATGTGCAATGTATGGTAACAAGCTTGAGTTTGATTGAACTGAACATTTACATACATAATGCATGCAAGCGAAAGATCCCCTGCCAATTGTAAACTGTTTATTACGGCAAAGAGCCCAAAAAATGGAAAACTAGGAGGGGTAGGTAATATTACCATTAAATAATTGCCATTGCCGAAGTTTCGGATTATGAATTTGTATCTCCGAGAATCCTCCTCTACTTTGTTCTCGTTACGGGCCGAAGATCAAGAAAGAAAGTGGAGTAAAGGATGAAAGGGAGATCAAAGTACTATAATGAGATATTCATTGGTAATTTGACGTTTGAAATGCTAGTTGCAATAACCTCGTTTTAGCAGAAGTTCATGTTTTGCTATTTATCCTACTGTAACAGAAGCAGGAAGGAAAAGTGAGAATAATTAACATGATCATGTCATGTTTTCGATTTCAACTACCAAAGTAGTTGAAAAACATGTTGTCGGAGAAAAGTTAAAACCATGCAAGGATATGATATCGCTTTAAGGACACCAAAAAAATGACATTTCCTACAGGATCACGTAGTACGTTTCTATTTACATATCAATTTTTATTTCAAATACAAGACTATTGGGAGATTATACCACCCCAATTACGTACGTGCACTGCAAACAAGTCATCTCGCTTCACAAAGATCTAGTTATCTTGCGATGAAACAAACTCTTTTGAAAAAATGATCAGTTGTACGCAACCTGAACTCCGTACACTTAGAAGGTTCGACGAAATATTAAATATGCGAATACAGTTTCATTGCCTACAGACAATGAACTTTGCTCGTTTTTATGCTAAATGACCATTTTAGCCTGTAGACTGCATAAATTACAGGTTATCTTATTCAAAAGTTTGCCAAAACAATCCTGGTTGCAATAACAGTCCAAAACCTACTGCTATATTGCATATTTATGATGTATCTAATTTCTGCTGCAAACTATCAAGCCCATATGCCATCTTAGGCATCCTCCCACATGTTGCCCTACATGACAATTTCATATAATCCCTTTCGGTACATTCAAAATAAATATAGCTTTCTTTGTTTTGTGAATTGTTAATGTTATGACCACGATGATGTCATGATGGAAAAGAATTCAGCAAATAAGACGACCGAAGTAAAGTAAATGTTAGGTGCTACTAACTAGACGATCTTTAGTACGTCACACACGTTTTTTGAAGATTTTTGTGTCAAGATGAAGAACAGCCTTATTGCTTGAGGAGTATCATGCAAGTAATGACCACGAAAAAACACATTTCTGGCAGGCATTATTTCTCATTCCATCTTACCTCACAAGTTAAAATCATGAATTTGATTCATTGCTATCATCATCAACAATATTATAATGTAGGAAATAATTAGGAAGTTGCAAGAAATGTTGATATTGGAAGGGAATCCAAGTTGAAGAAATCGAGTTTACTTTTAACCAAAATTATGACCTGATGTTGTATATTTCTGGCATGTAAAAATTTGACACTACCGCATGGCATATTTTTTAGTTTAAAACATTTAATTATCCATGAAATCTGTGTTTATTTCTCACTTTAGCCGCCGTCATTTACACATTTCCTGTCCTGTAAGTTTTATGGTGTAAATGAAATTCATAATGCATCGTCTGAGTCCACACCACACACGATGTTGGACGGTAGGCTATGCTAAGTGAATGTTGCTAGATAATTCATGATCAAGATAATACTACAGTATAGACCGGATGTAACAAAAATATTAATGCCAACGCATACCCCATTCGTCAACACTATTGTTAGTAATGTTTACTTTACCACAACATCAAAATTAGCCAAGCACGACGCAAGATATTGCAAATATTTTAGTCTACGTGTGGAGTTAGGCAAACCAAGTATTTTAAATGGTGAATCAGTTATTGAACGGCAGCGTAAGTAAAATAGTAAAGATTGCGAAGATTATTTTTATTGCCAGTTTATCCTAAATTATCATTATGACTGTTGCCAGAATATTGCAAGGCACGCCGCGAGTGTATCCAATGTTCACTTTATCAGAACAGAAAAACAGGTCTTATCATCATCTTGATGATACAACGTACGGCCTATCAAAGAACGCAAGCAGAAAGCGTTTTAATTACTATTATACATAAAATTCGATGATGATTTATGCTACAAATTAAAAACTAATTAATCCAATTTTACTAGAGTTAATTATTTACCAACAAAATCTTTTAAATGGTACTTGTTGTACTACCCTACGCTGCACGTGTAGTTTTCTTGTTGATACTTGAATGAAAAAAAAGGTTTGAACATTTGGAGTAAACGCACTGTTATTTTTGTCAAAGAATCACTCCAACTCCATGACCCGTGTTGGCAGCAAAAAATGTTCTGTGGAGGGTGGATGCTTATCCCATATCAATCAAGTCTAACCGCATGGTTGAGTTTAGCAAGTAACATGACATTTATAAACGCGTAATAATATTCTAGCATGTAATTTTCATGGTTCATGTTTGATTGGGCAGGTACATACTTGAAAGAAGAGTAATTGATGTTTTCACCAGATTCTTTATGTACCAGTCAAACTACTTAATTATATATCATGTAAAACCCACAACCTTTAAGGTTAGAAATAGAACTAAATAATCACACTAAACTTCACCTTCTGACTTGCTTTACATTTCTATAATTATCATTTTATCGCTATCAGAATCTCTGCTACATACATGTAAAATGTTATTCGGTATTTTGAGAAACTCATTTTTTTGTTTCTGACTTTCCGTGAACTACACTATATCTGAAATGTTTACATGAAATTAAATTTTTACTTTACTTTAAACAAGTTTTTAACTTACTAATGTGGTATGTCTGTAATAACGGATAACATTGGATATTAAAGTGGTATTTCATGTAATTTTACTGTTCGTACATATTTGTGAAATTCGATCTATTTACGTGCGTTCTAATCGAATTCCACCCAGTCAGTCCTTTATTTTTCTTTACCAAAAGATTGCATTTTACAAAATCTAAGCTTTCATTGCATTTTGCTTTACATACTTAATTGTACTGAAAGGCAGGTGACGCTTCTTTGATCATGATATGATATGTTATAGTATACATTTTACTCGAGGTTACGTTACGGTTTTGTCGTCCCACGCACTCTTTGTGTACTTTTGTATCGTTGTGTCATCAGACATTAAATACAACTTTACGTAAGGTTATACCATACAGCTTCTTTTTTGATTAGAGTGTAGGATTGTTTACCTACTATGTAAATTGCACCTCTAAGTGAACACCAAACTATTTGGTGTAACGTGAAATATCTTTTGACACTGAAGCAATGTGAAGGAGTGGGCTGTATATTATTCTTTTTTGCCAGAAAAGTACTTTCGTATAATATTTCATTTCATCACAATCTTCATCATTAAATTTTAATTTGCAAATGTCCTTTTACAAAAAATATGTGAATGCTGTTTGTCACTGACAAAACCGACAATTGACGAGCCTCTTCATTGTTGGCCATATTATATTATTTTTAAAAGAGTCAAAATCTTTGCAAACAATTTCTCTTTTTTAAATGTTATTCATATTAACGATGATTACTCAGTAGCTAATTAGGATGTAATAGTTTTCACAGCAGCAGTTGGAATTTATGTTTTGACTAGTCTTTATGAAAAGTACTGATTTTATTAGGTTATAGCAAGGAGTAAAAGGTGTAGGCAAAATTTAAATATCAAAGAATCTTTGTATATTTTCCATAAATATATTTCATTGGTACGATAGGAACTTTAATAATTACTTCCGTCTTTATTGGCTTTTGTTTTGAGCATTTACCTACAGTGGCGCTGTCAGGTACCACTCATACAGGAAATAAATATTCCACGGTTTGGTGTATGTTAAAAATGCTTGTGTACATCATATTATTGAGAAAATTGTATTTGACCTTGACTTATATTTATTTGGGTTCAACCATCTTTATTCATCAGTAAAACAGGGTTTCAAGTTAAGTAGCGGTAGGCAGTTTCAAGGAAAAGTTTAATTCTCGCTTTACAACGTGCATTTACGATCTGTATTTAGGTATTCAAGGTAAAATGAATAAGTGCTCTCCACTTTTCAAACTCTAGCTAAGTATTTTACATAGAGCAGTTTAGATGTAGACATTTTTTATAAGTGCTTGATTCACGTTTCACGGCTCCTATTTGCTACTTTTCATCTAATCATTCATTAGACATGCAGTATTTTACTGATAGTCTTAATTCACATCAACATTTAAAAAGTTCATATTTATATATCATCACATACAAGATACATTTTGTATATGGTACCAGCAAAATCTTGTGTAGAGAGAGAGTGGCACTAACATTGACAGTGTTCTTATAATTTTGATGAACCACACATTATATTAGCATTACAAAAATTCCAAAGAGTAGATTTTTGTACGGAAACTTTGCACTTTACCATTTATCTCCACGCTGGTTTTAATCAACCCATGAAATATGTAAATAGCAAAAGTAATGGCAAATTGCTAAGAGTTCAATTAAGCATTAAACAGGGAGAAATCAGATAAGGTTGACTGAGTAATGGGCGTCTGCTCACTGCCGTTTGGGCTTGCATGCACTAACAACTAGTATTGAACAGTAGGATTTTCTGTTATTTTGCCATTACCATCAAGTGGTCAAGAAGACGAAACGAAACGTAAAATAAAGAGGAAGAGCGTGCAGCACTAATATCTGTAATAGTATGCATAAAAGTATGGTTGATTTGATGTGCAAATTATGAATGGGCTATAAAACATGTGCATATGAAAATTTGCATGTGAGAAACCTCCATCATCGTATTCATGAATAAACTATTATATAGTAGACGATATTTATTATTAATTACGCAGTCGCGTCAATTTATAAAATTGTGCATTTCAGCTAGGTGCTAACTGAAACACAAAGCAGACAACAATAAATTCCAATATTTTCTCCCATTAAACTAAACACTGCAATTTTTAATTTACACGTTCATGTTGAGCGTTTTATTTTGCTGCTGATGGATGCTCTTCACTCATAAGTGTTGATTATAAAAAATGCTGAGAATTTTCTCTTTTGAAGACTATAGGCTTGGCTGACAATAATTCTTAATTCAATAGAATAAATGATGGTGGAAAAATTATAAATAATAATGAAAAAATACACGAAACAATACAGATAAAATTACCACTACCCAACTAGATAAATAAAAATTGTACGAATACGAGTAAAAATGACATACGTGTTTCATTGTTCCCAGCTAGTTAATTTTCTGACATGGTAAAATACAAGCTGTAATGACAATAACAAATTGCTAATATCAATTGCTTTTGTTTAATAAATTACAATTGCAGATGACAATGAAATCTTCAACAAGCCATTGCCCTTGCCCCCGTCCAATGCCTCTACGTACGAGTCCGTGTACGAGGAGCCCATTTATGGAATCACAAATCAACTTACAGCTACATACAGCGACAATGGAAAGTCCGGTGGTAGTAATGGGACAAGTCCTGGAAAAAGGAGAAGCTCAGCACCAGCAGCACCACCCGCTTTTCTGTCAAATAAATTCGTAAATAGTCTATCGCAGTCAAAACCAGGATCAACTTACAGTCATTCACCTTCGGTCAGTTCGGGAAGTACGTATGGCTACAGCAGTGGTAGCGTCAATGAATATGGTGAATCAAGTTCACCATCAAAATATGGCCCATCCTCTTGTCAAACGGTGACTAGCTCAGGTTCTACCGGCACGGGGGCAACTTCGTCCTCTGCAGCTACCACAAATAGCACAACGCCCGATGGAATGTCCATTTACGGAATAAGTGACAAATTACCTCCTACTCCACCTAGTAAATTCTCATCCATTGCCAAAACAGCGGGGAGAAGGATTGCCAAGAAATTTTTGGGCATCAGGAAAAACTCAAAGGGAGTTTTGGAAGAACCTCTGTCTCTGTTCAATAGTCCGAATGGTGGCACCGAAGATATTTCATCAAGCAAAGCTCGACCTCAATCTCCCCCAGTCGATTCATACGGGTCAAAGGTGCCTAACCCTTCTGTCACGAACTACGACACCAGTGGGAAAGTTGCCAGCGGTGGAAATCAAACGAATCATTATGGCGGTAGTGTTGGTAGTGGTGGAAGTGGCACGCAGATCAGACGTCCAATATCTCGACCTAGTATACCTCCACCAGAGCCACCCAAAAATGAGTGTGGTACAGGGTCGGGAGTACCACCAGTGTTGCCAGATAAGGCTAACAACTACAACATCTACAGTGACAACAAGAAGAATGATGACGACTATGATGATTCTGATTTTTATGACTCTGATTCAGAGCTCATTCGTAATTTCGTTTCTCAAGTTCAACCAATTTACTCGATGGAGGAGGAACCCCTTTACCAGTATTATACTTATGGCATCTCATTGAAGGTGAAGATGCATTTTTCATCTTATATTTTAATCAAGAATACGAAATAGTTTTTAGTTTTTTGACGAATGAATGAATGGCAACATCTTGTTGTGAGGTTGAATGACGTTGATGATGATGATGATACTAATGTGCTTCATTTCTTCGTGATTGCAATTGCATGCTTTACTTACTTTTGCGTGGGGATCATCATGATCAACATCAAAACGTAAAAGCTCAAAGTAATATTCATGCTGCTTTCATGTTATTATTTGCCATTATTGCTATTACTTGAACAATAAAAAAGTGCTGACGAGGTAATCTCAAGGATTCATCTCGAAAGTATTTTATCGTGTTTTCAATATCATAATTTGTTGTATGTATGCAAAATGTGTTTTAGCCGGATGACGACTATCAACCTGTGATTCCGAAAAACTTGGGGCTTACATTGGACATGCTGGTTCCTCGAGTGGGTCAGCGCACACTCTGGTGTGAACTTCCTGGGGTTGTGTCATCCGGAATACTTTCGATTCTTTCCGATAAACAGAAACAGCTTCAAGAAGCGATTTTTGAAATACTCACGTCTGAGGTGTCGTACCTGAAATCCCTAGATGTTCTGATTTCATTGTTTTACAAGAATGAAGAGCTCGTGGGTGTTTTGACGGAGGAGGAAAGGGGATATTTGTTTGGCAACATTGAGAATGGTAAGAATTTTGTGAAAAGGAATCAGATGCATCTACGCATATCAAATTGAAATACTAAGATACGTTTTGTACTCACTGTTATTTCAGTGAGAGACTGTTCGCAAGCGTTTTTATCAGAGCTACTTGGAAAATGGGAGGAATCGTGGTACATCCAGGAAATTGGTGAAATTATAACCCGCAACACGGAGACCAGGTTCTCGGTATATAAAGAATACTGCAGAAACAAGCCATACCAAGACAAAACGATGCAAAGGTTGAGACACACTAGGGACGAATTTGTAAGCGTGGTCAAAGCTATCGAGGAAGATGAAAGGTGTCAAATGTTGCAAGTTGATTCGTTTCTCATGCTACCAATGCAAAGAATCACAAGGCTTCCCCTGCTAGTAAATGCAGTAATACAGAGAACGGCTGCGGGCAAAGAGAAGAACAAATGCGAAGAAGCGTTGAAAAGTTTGACCAACGTGAGTATAAAGTTGTAACACCAAAAAATGCAGATTATCAAGATAATAACATGATGAATGAGAATTAGCATGATGAGTGTGAGATTGTGAGAAATTTAACATGGTTTTTTATGTGAAACAGCTCGTATTGGCATGTAATGATGCAGCGAGGGAAAGTCAAGACGCAGAAGAAACAATGGCAATTTTGGAGAAATTAGAGTTCACAAGGGGTATTAAGGCATTGCCTGACTTGGGAGCATTCATCATGAAAGGCGACTTTATGAAAAACCCATTTGACCAAGGAAGAGGAAATCAAATAAATTGGACTTTCAGAAAAGCAAAGCGAACCTTTTATTGGCTTCTTCTGTTTTCAAAGCAGTTACTAGTGGCGAGAAGAAAAGCGTAAAGATCTTACAATGCAAAACATGCGATTAAATTTTAACCTTGCACTTTGCAGCTCCATTTACGTCGACCATTTCTATTTTCCGTAGGAATGGACGATTTGAGATTATTGATATGATAGATCCACTCGAGTCAAATATTAAAGCCCTACCAAATTTGGAAGGAGTGTCAAAGGACTATAAGCATTTTTTCATGCTACATTTCAATAGGAAAGAGACTGTCTACGTAAGTCCATGAAGCATGTCATGACGTGAAGGACGTGATGCAGACTTTTGTAATTTAAGTGGGAATATGCAATTTATCATGTCAATGTTTCATGTTGTTTACAGTTTTTAGCCGCAAGAACAAACTCTGAGGTGGAAAGGTGGAAGTCTAAACTAGACTCAATGAAACCCAAAGAGGAACTGAAAGTCGAAGCTATCTTCCCTTATGAAGCGCGGCGACCTGACGAGATGTCTTTTTACGTAGGCGATGTGATTCGCGTCTCACAAATTCAACCCGATGGTAGCAATTATAAAAATAGAACTTTGTTTATTCTTAGAGTTGCATCTTAATAAAAGTTGTTCATTTTTTAGGCTGGTACTTTGGAACGAAACTGACCACGGGAGAATCAGGGTGGTTCCCGGGCAATTATTGCTGTGAAAATGCTTCTTAATTAAGTACATATACATGCATAGCTCCATTTTTTGTATTTTTTCTAATTTATAAATACTTTTCATGTTTTGTTGACCGAACCAATTTGTCGTATTCAAATTGCTGTAAATGCAATCTTTAATGTTTTATAAATGTGCCAATTTTTAAATCCAAAGTTATAGTAAATATGTTCATATCCAAGTTAAGCTGTAACTGTACCTAATAATGTAACTTATGCTCGAATCGCATTGAAAAAGACTTTTGTGGTATATTATTGTTTTCTACCGTTTTTATACAATTAAAACAATACACATGAATGCAAATAAAATATGCCAAAGCACTGTTTGACGTTGTAGCTTTGTGCATGATAATTAAATTAGAGATGTTGACCCACATTGTTTATTGATCCATTCATTTTTCTTGCAAGGTTTAATAAATCATAATTGGAACAACACATAATATTTTACATTGATATCCGATTTCGATTTTATTAAATTCTGTCTTCTCAGAAAATTTGTTTTAAAGTTATTCTTTGGAAATTCCTTATCCTTTTATCATGCATTTAAAACATTTGAAACCCGATTTTGCCTTCAACGTCATCCTTTTCTTGGACACTTTAACAATAAGCTTTGTGAAAGCCCAATTGGCGACATGGTCTTCCGTGTATGAGTCACCAATCATAAAGGAGCCCAAACCGGGCTGGGTAAGGTTTTGTAAAGGAGATCAAATTTATGATACATTTGCAAATCAATGTCCGGTGGGAATATTTTGGAATAAAGAAAAGCAAGACACGCACTGGGACTGCGTATGTACACGTGGCCCGTAAGTTAAAAAATAGAGAACTGAATCATTCGTATGCATGAATTGCACACATGTGTCCTCTTATTGGTCTTCTTAGATGGCGAAGAAGCGGTGGATGGTGCACCGACGAAGACACACAACGCTTCACTCAGGGGGACATTACATGCTTCCAACCAGATCCTGTAATTTCATATACAATTTTCTCAGAAACATTCTTCAAATATTTTATGTAAAGTTGTTTTCAATTTTAAATTCAAATTATGTAGGCTGAAAGTGAAGGTTTGCAGGCAATGTACTATGTTGGAGATAGATTTAGTGCATGGGACTCCAGCCTGCCTATTCTACTCACAGACTACAGGTCCGGTATTCCAGTGAGAAAAGGAGACTTTAGTGTAGAATGGGAGATAACATCCCGTACAAGGAAAGAACCCGGAATTCTCATATATCGACCACGCGATGACTGGGCAGTTCATGATAAAATGGATGGAAATTTGCGTCTGTGTCTGCGTGCACCCGATACATTTAATGAAGAAACAGAAGGACTTTTCATCTACAACATTTCTAGCCTTTTCAATGAAAATGGTAGTGGGCAAACGTTTCAACTAAGCATTACAAGAGGATGCTACAGTTGGAAAGAGCACGATCAAATCGAGTGGGAGGAAGTTATTCCGGAAAATTTGCAGAATAAAAACATGATTGTACAGGCATACAATCAAAAAACAGCTCCTCGTAAGATCCACTTTTATTTTGTCAAGATGGACACTTATGTTTAGGCTAGATGATGGTGACGAGCATGCAAAAAAGTCTTCTTTTTTATTACATTTTTAGCCGAATGTGTGCAATGCATGCTAAAGCCAATCCCACCTCCACCTGAGGCAGATATTGATGGAGGTCCTCTCGAAGACAGAGAAGAATTTACAATTTACGATTTAAAGAATGTCGCTGTGCTGAAAACTGAAATTGACTTGCAATCTGAAAGACTTGGCCAGTACTGGGCCCACCGAATGCTTCAGCAGAACGTGAGCGACATTGTAACTGGAAACTTTCAAGAGCTAGAGATACTGATACGATCTGCTATCATGGCTTCCGAAACTTGTAATTCTACCTTTGTCCCTCTGGAATTCTATCAATATTTTCTCATAATGTTCCGAATGCTATTAGCAGAGAGCTTCAAAAAGTTTCCGCCCAAAGGGCCTATCAGCAAGCAGTATTATGAAAAAATTAACGAACTGCTTAATAAATGCAAGAATCGAAAACTTAACCTTACTTTTGAGCTGGGAACTACATGTCCCGCACTTGTAAGTTAGGATATACAATGATTCAATTACATTAATTTTAAGATAAGTTTATGCTATTATAATGCTTATGGTTGTGTGAAATATTTGGGGTTCTCACCTTTCACAGTATGAAGGTTTCACCGTTGGTCCAGGTACAAATGGTACCGAGTCGCAGACACAGACTATCAATGTTACCAAAGATTACACTTCGGATAAAGGGCGACATGATTTCCTACTTGAGTTTATTTGGAGATTGAATACTTTCTTGCACTACAAATGCTTTGAAGAATTTGAGCAAAATTCGGTTCTTCTAGATGTAATACAGCAGCAGCTCGAGTCTGTGTTTACCGAAGATTTGATTTTACGATGGTATAAAGTATAAAAACTTACCTACTTGAACTGTACATGGACGCAATATAACATGGTTGACAAAAAATGTCCTTTACAGGTACAACCCTGGAGCTTCATTCCAAATGTACAGTTTAATATTTGAAAACCATTTGGATCTGGACACTGTAATGAAAAATTTTCAGCGATGTGTAACTGCAGTACATGATGTTTCAAAGTACCCAGGTTGGTTAAAAAGGCCCATAGACAGGCCAGAAGTGACTTCCAAAAAGGTTTCTAAAGGGTCAACTCGTCGTTTCAAAAGAAGCTACAATAATGTTGGGGTGGTTAGGTAAAATTTCAAAGATTTGAAGATCCAGGTAGATAGATTTTGCTTTTAAATTGACATTTTTTTCATTTTCCTAATAAACAGCAGTCGTACTGAAGACAGGATTCGTAGGTAAGCATGCTTACAAGTGTCTAGTACACACAGTTAATTAAGCTAAATATTACATCAGTAAATCAACTGGTAATGTTGCATACTCAATTTTAATCTATTTTAGGAAACGGGATGCTGATACTGACGCCGCGGAAACATCGGATGATGATGACTATGATGACGATGAGGACGTAATAAAGGGACCCTTTAATTTATTTGCTGGTACTGCTGCATGTATCAAGTCAGTTAGATCGTTCATGATGGATACTGACAGGGAAGCAGGTCCAACATGTTGGTGAATTTTCCATAAAATTCGAAATAAAGAAATACTAAACAACTACAAGTAAAGCATTCTTATTATTTTTTACTCTGAACTGATTGCAAATTGATATTATACTTGACCAAAAACTTGGCATTTGAATAAACTTGAAAGAATGTGCAATGCATAACAAAGAAATTGTGTGTGTGGGAAATATTATCAGTAGTCTATTCTATAAAGTCTAGTGAGTAGTGAGTAATACGTTCAATTAATATTATTATAATCAAAAGGACAATTGAAAAAATAACAATCTGCGTATTTAATATTGCTTGCGCATATTTTCATTGGCAAATCGTTGCATATTATTATTAGCAATTTTATTTTCTCACCAAATGTTGCTTCCAGTTTTCAGCAGTTTTTCTGCTGTGCTAGCTAAAATTAACTATTGAGGGATTAGCCCCACATTAAAAGGTTCGTTCTTTTTAAGAACTCTTGTCAGCGTATTTAAAATTATGAACAGTATGCAGCTTATAAGTCACATTTCAATCTCCAGTCACCAGTCACTGAAATGTGGCATGGAAGAGCGTGGTTAAGTATGTTATGTGAGTGCGAATGTGAAGTTGTCTCAGAACTCACCAGTCGACTTCTGTTGTGTGGTAGCTATAGGCCAAGAAGGAGCAGAAGAGCAGATAGCCTTGCTACAGGTTGTTTATACTATTTGCTCCCGTCGTCTCATCTGATCACTCGGATCTGTTCCTCCTGAGAAGGTGCTCACATTTTTCCAGGTGCAAAAATCAACAGGAAACCAGCTCATTACTGAACATCTAGCCATTAAGTATTTTCAATCTGGATCCTGTAACCAAAATGGAGAGCTCCCTGTCGGTAAGCTTGTGGTTGCTTCAAAAATTATGGCTCTGTGCCACCTCCCAAGTGAAATCAAATGTACCTGAACTTTACTTTTTTCCACCACCAATCAATAGAGCCCACACATCGCAATATAAATCATTGCAATTAATACCAAAATGCTTGTCACAAAGTAAGCACGCAAAGGCTGTACATTCCATGTATATGTAACTAACTACAAAATTAATGCAGCACACAATTTTAACCAAAGCAAAACACAATTTGAGAAGGATTACGTGTTGCAAGAAGGAAGCTTTTAACATAAAACACTAATTCTAACGCAATCTTTAATTCACTGCACTTATCTACTTCGGATATTTATCCTCTTTGGAAATGCTGTGCTCAAAACTGGTTGACTCCACACTTGTATAATTTTCAGTAAACATTTAGCATGCACTTGGTTACAATTTTGCATTTGCACTACAACTTCTCTCTAGAGTTTGGTTCAGCAAGTGCCAAATACCATGTGTTTTTCAAAATCGACCAAGCCAACTGACAAATGTGTCAGAAAAGCTAGTCGGTGATTTATGACGATGACTTATTCACATTTTTCAGTTGTCGTTGTCAATAGCTGTATGATTTTATTGAGCATGCATGGAGGATTGATATTATGAGAGTGGAAGCAATACGAATAATGGTGTAGAATGTAATAATTATTTTCATTGCTACTTTCTCATTCTCATGTACCATTTTTCATTTCCATTTATGCTTTCCTTGTGTAGTTCAATTTGTAGAAAATATTTGCACTAACTTAACTGACCGGGCAAGCTAAACTTTGGGTTTATTTCAAGGCTATAAAAAGGGATATTATTATGTACGTGTACAAATAGATTGATTTTATTTGGATAGAGCAACACTTAGTTTTGATTGGGCTCATGGGCAAAACACAATAATGTTTTATGTTTTGGTAGCTCCCATAACTTGAGTACAAAATTGTTGAGAACTGAAAAAGTTAGTATTCTTGAAGAAACTAGTAGATTAGTAAATTGGCAAACACAGGAAGCAGTTTGTAAAACGGAAGTTCAGTTTGGACGAGTAGCGTAGAAGTAGGAAGTAAAAGTAGTGCAGCGCTAGAGTCGACAGTATTGTAGCATTCTAAACCGTTCAGAGTTAACGAAAGCGAGATTACCAAATAAAACCATGTCATCATCGTCTTTGCAGGAGGAGGTCCAAGTATCCCCAGAGGAGGCAGAGCTGGTTAGTGGAATTTAAACTTTTAAACTGAACTTGCTAATTTTTTGCGATAAGTTTGCATGATTGCAGAGTTTAACTTTTGCATGCGTGATGTCTTACATGAGTTGTAACTGAGTTTAAAATTACCAAGTTAAAATGTAATCGGTTTAACCTTAACCGATTAGATGTTATGTGTAGCAAAGGCTGTTACTCTTTCACTTAATTCTGTCGTATGCTTTTTTGAATTTTTCTATGCATGTGTCTATACTTTGTCTTAATTGTGTGATGTTTGGGTTTGGGTCCTGGACTTTGACTAGCACTCACTTGCAATTTGGGGTAGATTAATAAACTTATGTTACATTGTATTTTTTAGCCTGACATGATACCAGTGTCCATTCGGACCTCACTACGTGAATTCCAGCATTTTGCACCTTTGGAAAGAGTTTTAGCGGGTGTTTTATTGACATGGAAAGAATTCCTCCAGTTATTTGACGTAAGTTGCTGTACTCGAGGAGATGCATATACGTGTTTAATTCGGACTATATTATGATTATCTAAAGAATAGAACAAGCTATAGGATTTCAGGAATATTTTTCTTCCATTATGATTACAGATGCGATTGGATTCATCTGAATATGTTATCCGAGGCTCCAATGGTGTCACAGTGGATCTAGATGATAAGGTATGTGTTTATTTTTTGTCATCAATTGGTAAGATATCATTTCCATCCCTTTTCTTGTAGAGTTTTAACAATTTCTTCTTCGTTTCAGATCAAAGACTATGTTGATACATTTAAGCGCAAGTTGAAGATATATCCAGTAACTTTGGAACGTGTTTCCAGCGCGGCTGAAACTCAAAGAGGTCATAGAACCTCCACTCATTCAGAGGGTTCCAATCAGAGCAGAAACGACGGTGCTTCTGGAGATCACAGATCAGGAGGATCAGCGTCGAAAAAACTAAAGCTGATGGACGAAGATAAACGAAAAGTAAACTATTACTACTTGTAAGCGAAATCACGAATTCCTCTTGAACGTAAATAATTCTAGCATTTATTGATTTTACATCAGAGTCGAAGAATGACCAAAGAATCTCTTGAAAAAATCGCTCAGACTGTAATGCAAGGGCAGTCTGCAACAACCTCCAAACGGGGCGTTGGTAAGAAAGCTGACACCAAGCGTGGTTCCAATTCCAACAAATCAAGATCTCCCACTCCATCAGCAACTGATAATATACCTGCTGCGGACGTTGGATCTGCATCAAAATCTACGAACTTGCCATCATCAGCAACCGTGCAAGGTTCAACAGAGACTCCTGGTACTAGTTCAAAGTTAAAACGATTAAGTTCTGACCACAGACAGGTCAAGGAAATCGTTCCATCATCCTCCGCCGCCGCACCTGTTGGGAAAAGGGGAAGAAAGCCTAGAAAGTCTCGAACATTATCATCTCGAAGAAGCACCAAAGAATCAAACAACACCGTAATGGTAAGCTTGTAGAATTATCATTATATAGTGGTATTGAAATTATATAATTGAAATACACCGTTACTTTGGTTCAAGGAATCTGATGAGGAGGCAAGTTCGAACTCAGATGATGAGGGGGACCCAACCAAACAAAAGAAAAGGCTTTTGAAGCAGAATGTCATCAAGTATTTGTCGGAAAAGGTCTCGGCTCGAAGCGTAAGACAATTAAAAATAATATATTGTTTCAAATATCTTGTTAAATGCAATTCCGGTTTGAAGTACTAATACAGGTATTCTCCTGTTATGCTTGTTTTAGTTCTTGCGTTTACGCAACGAGCTCATGTCTTTAAGGGACCAAGAAAAGTATTTTAAAGTTACGACTGTGGTGCCAATCACCGCTGGAATGATGGAGCAAGCGTTCTGTCGCAAGCTGGTTGAATAGTTAGTGTTTCAAAATACCCCTGAATGTATTCATGGAGAGTTTTAGGATATTAACTCTTGATCCTTGAATGATCCTTACAGTCATTGTTTTGTCACGTTATTTAGGCTTTCATAATCACAGGGTTCAAAACGTCATGAGTTTGTTCAGTAATTATAACCTGTTCTAATTAGAAGATTGTTTAAACATTTACATCTTATGGAAGTTGCTAATGTTTTGAAAATTGTTTATTTTTTCCACTAGCTACAAATAAGTAGCTAAAATTAGAACTAGACCATTATGACACAGATATATACTAGTTATATTTATCTTATTTAAATGTTGTTGTTTATTGCAAATAATAATAGAAATAAAAAAGTATAAACTGTCATTCTGCTTATATTGCGTACTGTTCCGTTAAGGCTCGGGTGCAAGTTTAATAATGGACTTCTGGTAGTTGGTGGCGCGATCGGCATATTTACGTGGGTTGGAGGTAAAGGTTTTAAATCAGTTGTCGTCTGTACACCTTTTGGCAATTGGGCACATCCCTTTTGTGGGCATTCATTTTTCTCGGATTTAATACATCTACACTTGGAAATACACAATAAACATGAAAGAAACACAAACTGAACTCTGAATGAATATTAAACTACAAAAAGAAACTTCTTGCCTATTGACTACGTAAACTTGACCGTCTGGGCAAAAGTCCACCTCGGACTCCACGCCGAACTCTGTTTGAATGCAACGAACAAAGTAGTCACAAGCGCCTGCAACCGGATAAGCCCCAATACTTGGACACTCGAGATTTTTTGTTAAAACCTGCTCTCAGAAATATTCGTTAATGTTCACAAGAACAAGTTAATTCGCACAAGAACGCACCAAAAAATACACTCAGCTTACCTCATTGCACTTTGCATTATTTGCACGTGGAAGAGGCGATGCATATGCACGAATATGTAAAGCCATGCAAGTTGCCAGAGACGTAGTGAAGTAAATTAGAAATACAACTGCTCGTTTTCGGAGTGTAAACATCTTTGAATCTCAGTGAGATCTTTATGATCACTACTTACGACTCATTCCCTAACAATATTAAAAGGACTACTCATCCTTATTTGCCAATTTTTATTTGAACGAAGAGTGCATGGATTAAGAAATTGATTATGCACTTTCTTACTAAATGTTGGAGAATCCATAATGAGCTAATAAAAGATTTCATTAACTTCTAGACATTCTTTGCTGTACTATGTACTAGGCACTCGCAAAGTCAATGGAATGCATGAATAATGTATACGAGGAAGTATCGTAGCTAATTAAAACGTGCTTGCAAAAGAGGAAAAGTACAAAAAAAGTTTTGTTTGTACAAAGTCCATCCTTAATGTGAAATATTTCTAGGTAAAAGATACATTTTTATAGAATCTCGCCGTTTTTTAGTTTCTTTAACGCAGCAGGTACTGACGTTGGCATCATTAGTTCACCAACACATTCTGTCAAATGGAATTTACAATAACACGTACGTTATAAATTGCCTTGTATAATGAAAAATGAGTTTTTAAACCTGAAAACAAGTTTTCTTTGAATTTTATTTTAATCTATTTCCTATAAATAAACTGAAAGAACATTATTGCAAACATCAAAGTTATAGTAGGTTTATTGCTGGATACTGAAGAATTTTCTTTTGTTTGCGTCATCTGCATGAATTGCTCGGGTGGATGATTGGAATCATTAGGGTTTGTATGAGTCACCGTAATAGAACTATTTTTCACTTGGCTAGTAAAAATGTAAGAAGAAATTTTTGACTGTTCATTTACATATTTTTCCCACACAAGTGGAAAAATATATTAGTAAAACCTTATACATCTAAAACAAACCTTTCATCGATCGTAACTTCAGTTGTGGATGTGGAACCCTCCACCTCAACACTGACTGGAGAAATCGATGGGGGATCAACAAGCGGGAGAGACTGAAAGTCATTTCCATTGCTCTTTGACTCATCGTTAACCTCAACTTCGTTCCCAATTGCGTGTGTTCCTAAAATTGGACAGATAGTATTCTGGGAGTACAAATACACGTTAGGTTATACATGCATTTTGCTAATTTACCGTCTGGAATTCTGCACGTGAACTGGGGACATTCGGAAGAATTTCCGTGCGGAACACAAGCTCCTTGGACGAAATTGTAACCGGACTCACAGTACTCAATTAGAGGTTGAATTGTAGTACCACTTTTCACACATTTGAAAAATGCTGAACAATTTCCTGGTTTTGGAAACACACCAGATTCGTCGCATTTGGAAGTTTGATGGCTCATAATTTGTTCGATAAATTTTGGAATTATCTGAAGAAATGTGGATTGGGGCAATATGAGATCAAAACATGTAGGTAATCACTACAATACTATCTTTTGTTCTGAATTTACCTGGTCACAGATTTGATGTTCCTCGACAATACTGTAGTGTTCATTGTTGAAGCTCGTTTCAAGGGCCGAACTTTCGATTGTGTGAAGAATTCCAAGTAGAACAAATCCGATAATTATGCATTGTTGAGCTGCTGCCCATTTAAAACGCTGCGCCAACCAAACTTCCATCTCGTTTTCGCGGAAGTGACAATAACTTTCTGCTTTTAAGAAGGTTAATGACTCAAAATAAACCAGCCAAAAAAAGTTTACTCTTAATTTTTATGCAAAACTGTTGACGCAATAAATTCTTTCCGAGTTGTCCGTTGAGTAATTATTTGATTTGAGTGATAAAATAATTTGGTTTTATTGAGGTTTTCCTCCGTATAGCCTGCTTGATAATTCCCACAATAATAGAATTTTCCATACTAATACCAAATTGTACAAGTTGAGCTTAGACTTTTCGTATTCTGTTTTGTAATACTAGAAAAATTAACATGTTATATGCATTTTATGTATTAGTAATAAAATATCAGTACATGTTCCAATATATACATACTTTGATAATTGGTGGCTAAACATGTACATAGTTATTCGCCAGTGATGACCATGATCGAATCTGCATTTTGTTGCGTACGGTTGTATAGTACGAGCTACTACTCAATTAATAGAGCAGAAATATATAGACAAGGTATGAATTGGTAAACTTATTTTGCCAATCATCCAGAAACACATTGAATTTTTGACGCCTTTGTTTCAGTCAATTTAGTGCAAATCCATTTACGTTCACCTTGTTGTGTCATTTTATTACGTACCTACTACCTGTACCTATACAAAGTTCTACAGTATTTAGCAAATCGACAGGAGGATGTTTTGTCGCAAGTTGCAATTATATATAGAGCACTGAAGCAGTCCATGTAGGATGTACAATGTAGGTACATTCTTATTGAAATATTCTTTGTCGCTAATTGCACCTTCCTTACGGTGCTCTTTTTATTAATCTCGTTTGTTGGTAGTATGTTCTGAATTTGCAATCTTGCTTCAAAGGATAAAAAGACAAAGGCCGACTCCTTTTATTGGTGGTAGTACGTGTATACATATTAAATTAGGTTTTTGTAGAAGGTTGTCTTTAGAAGTCTGCTGGAATTATTAGCAGTATAATCATTAGCTATAGCTATGATGTTTGGTTACTTATGACTAGCTGCACATGATGTGTAATTTATCGTCCATTTTTAAGCAACTAAAAGCTCCTGTTTTGGAACTTTTTAATGAATAGCTCTAGGGATTTTACATAATAAACATCAAACATCGCATTTTAGATGTTTCATGAAATGATTTAGAAAGAAAGGGAAACTGAATCTCCAGTTTCTGACTGCAGGTCCTCCTTTTGTGAAAGAAAAACGCTTTTGAACATTAGCTTTTGTAGCCTCCGAACACATGTCTCTCAAAAGGGTAACGAGCCTTTGTGGCGTTCCTTGTAGGAGATATACTGAATGGAAAACAAAAAGATGCTACATAATTGTAAAGTATTCTTCCATTAATGCAAAATGACTGCAGGTAATTTCATTTCAAAAGCCCTCTGATTTTACTATTTACTGCTGTCTGGCTCCATACCATATAACCTTCAAAACTTATTCACATTACCACTACCTATAATATGCAATTACTGCAGATATTATTTTTCAGCACTAGGATATGCATTATTGCAAACATTTTATTGCTGTACCGTTTAAATTACCTTGATAAAAAATGAGTTGAGTGCCCTCCTACACTTAACATCATACTTGCTTTTTCTAAGCTTACCCGGAAGCACGGTTGAAGCATTTCCGAAATTTCTTTACACCTTTGCAGCAAGTCTTTTTACTGTACAAGACTTTGTTCATGAATCGTGAAGTTTGTTAGACGTGATTTGAAATATTTACACAGTATATGATGCAATATATATGTATATATTATTAAAAGAAAGAACCCTCATTCATGAGAGACTTTTCTAATATAAAATAATATGTGTAGTAATCAACACATTTATGAAAGAAAGGTGTTTATTTGCCAGAGTACTCTTCTAAACAGTGTACCAACAAAAAGTAGAGAACTTTACACATCTTGAGATTTTCTGAGTTTGCTGTTACAAAGAGCATTCTTCAAAATGAAGGTTATTTTCCAGGATTTATCATCTCTTCTGTTGGCCGTCCTTGTTTCATTTTTTGCAAGCGTGCAGCCTTTTCCGTTGGAAAACGTTACGTTTGGTGGTGGCAGTGTTGCTTCTTTTGCAACAATGGAGAAGAGTAAACAAGAACGGCAGGCTTTACATCAGACATCTCCATCAAAAGAAACGTAATTTGGAAAATACTCTCCCATTCTCCTAAAGTAAAATTGTCGAGTAAAATGCAGGAAGGCTTGCGTGGTTCAGTGAGTCATAAAGAAAACAAAAATAAAGTTTCACAAATTGCACACGGGCTGGCACAATAACACGAAATGTGCGCTTTTCTGTGCTATTAAACACGAAATTGTTTTATCCCGTGGTCTTCTTGAATGAATCTCGCTTCACAAACGAGATATTACGTACTAAGGTGGGTTGTAGGCTACATGTTTGGTGTATTGTTTTGCTCATCCAGTTTTGCACACGTTTTATAGGGCGGCTGTTGTTCTGGGACAAATGCTTCGACAATTTCTTGAAGCCAACTTTAGAAGGCTTTCACTTGAGCTCAATGCTACCCAGGCTAACATTTTCCAAGAACTTACCATGTTACAAGGCTTGCAGCACGATGTAAAAGCTATTCAGGGGGTTATGTCACAACTGTCCATGATAAAAGGAACCATTTCAGATATTAGGTTCATCAAAGACATATTTGCGGATACACAATACATCAAAGAGAGCCAGCATATGCACTCGAAACGACAAATTGACACGTTACTTCAGTTAATCCAGTTGTCATATTCATCCGCGTTTATGGTATGTATATGTGTATAGTTTGGGAGGGCTAATTTACAGAATGATGTATTTTTTTGGTCGTGACAAGCATTGTAATTGCAAATTATGGCAAACATTTCTCATTTTGTTGATCTTTTGGTATAGATTGGCGATGTCCATGACCGGATCGCAAAAAAACAAAACTGCTTTGATCTAAGGGACTCTGGAAAAAATTCCACAGGAGTGTACACAATATTTCCTCTGGGACTAACCAAGCCGGGAATTGAAGTATGCAAGCAAACAAGACAAAATGCTAATGCAGTCCAATTACAATAAATTGTGTCAAACATTAGAAAGCATGCCTGCTTATCCGTTATGCTCCCCACCACCATATTTTATGCTAGGTTTACTGCGATATGGACATTGATGGAGGTGGGTGGACTGTAATTCAACGACGCGGTTTTGGTCCATATGGTACCTCTCGCCAAATTAACTTCAATCGGACGTGGGATGATTATGAGAAAGGGTTCGGCAACGTTTCTATCGATTACTGGTTTGGTATAAAAAGTTGCTTTTATGTCATGTGTTTTTTAACAAATGTTAATATAAGTGTAATATACAATATATGTTGAGTATATGTGAATTTTTAAAATGCTCTTCCTTCACAGGGTTGGAAAATATAAGGGGGCTTACGAGACAATGTCCCTATGAACTATTGATCAACATGACAAATTGGGACGGAGAACAGAGATACGCACTCTATAATAAATTTTACGTTACCAGTAGCTTGGATTTCTATCGACTTCATGTGGAGTCTCACTCGGGAACTGCTGGTATCGATTCTTATAGATCATGGTAGACAAAACAATACGTATAATTAAGCACAAAATTTCAGACAAACCAAATCATAATTTCAGAGGATTCATTTCTTTATCATCACAAAAAGCAATTCAGTACATATGATAAGGACAATGACGACAATTGGGGCGAATCGAACTCAAACTGTGCAGAAATCTACGGAGGAGGATGGTATGTATGCTTTGATAATTTTCAATGAAAATATCAATTTTCGAGTTACGTAAATTGAGTGAATATATATTTCAGAATATATAATTTTGCTCTATTTTGAATTTAGGTGGTTCGGTGATTGTTTAAGGGTGAGTTTTTATATACCTATATACTAGTTTGCAAATGCGTCATATCTTTATTACTTCAACCTTCACTTTTGACAACTTCATGGAATTGCAGTCAAACTTGAACGGAAAATACTTTCAAAAGGACGGCTTTCTCCGAAAAGACGCTTTAAGTGGAATTAGGTGGAACAGTTGGACGGGTATGAAGGAAAGCTTGCGTATGACTGAAATGAAAATTCGCCCAAAATGCGGCTTCTTCAGTTTTTCATAATACAAAAAGGTCATTTTGTTGTACCGCCATCATGCTATTTTTAATAATGTTAACAACACACTTTAAACAGCTTTGAATAAGAGTTTGCGAAAGTGCTTTTATGCCAGATGGTGGCTTAGAATTTAATTTTCCCAGAAATTATTTCATTGTATAGATCAGAAGTCAGCCTTGTATATCTATTTCCTTGAAGAACAAAGACCTTATCCGAAGATGGGATTTTTGAAAGATCAAAACCCTGTTTTTGGTATTGTAATTTCTGAATTTTATACGTTCCTGAAAAACACCAAATAAAGACGAACGAGCATAAATATTTTATTGTTATACGGTTAAGTATAATGTATAGTGCCCAAAACTACACTTGCCTGTCTTTTCAATTTCTTGTACAGTTCGAATAAACAAGGGTCTAGCATATGAAGGCAAAGCTTTGGAGATTCCTTGAGCAAAAGCATCCAAGTCCAGGGATTCGTCTGCATCTGCAATTGCAGCCATCCCTGCTTTTCCCTCACATCCTATATTATAAATGTTTCAGGTTACGTTTGATGTGTACTTAGTACTTAGATTTTATTGCACATGTATCGTTATTATGTTTTAATACTTTACCAGGCACTTCTACTCCGTATACGGCGACATCCTTTAGCGCGCACACACCACTGATCACCGATTCAACCTCTGACATATAAGACATGATAAATTATGTAAAACGAAAAGGCACAAAAACATGGGTAAAGTTTCCCGAAAATTCACCTTGAGTGGAACAATTTTCTCCCTTCCAACGAAAGGTTTCGCCTTTGCGATCAACAAAATAGAAGTAGCCTAAACTGTCGCGAACCAAAATGTCACCGCTCCGAAAATATGCATCCCCTTATAAAAAGAAACGCAAAGTTCATAAACAGATTTCGCAAAGAAAGTCTTTGAAGTTTCCGCCGGTTTACCTTTTTTGAAACAATTCTCGAGTACTTTGCTCTTCGAGGAATTTTTATCTGCATACCTGTAAATAATATTCTTGTATTACACATATATATCTCTAGTTTTGTATACAATCGTAAGTATGTAGTTGTTACGTAGCTGAGCTTAGTGAAGCTAGTATTTCTTTTGTCAAGTTTATATGTGTTGTGTCTGTCTTTCCTTAGCACGCTACAAGCCAGGGACAGACGCTTTGTTAGAGTCATAGAAAATTTGGTACAGTGATCCATTGGATCACAAAAAAAAACACCCCGATTAAATTGGAACCTACTTGGGGTAATGTGATAATACCACTGCATGAACATTTAAAAGAACCAGAAAGTCAGAGGTAATAGAGCGAGAGTCGGGATGGTAGAGTGTGATTAATGTGTAAATAATTTCATATTTGCTCAGCTTCGCGTTTAAAATTGTCATTAAAACAGGTTTATATCATAATCTTTTAAAAAACTTCACCCCAAGTAGTCTCTGATGGGATGATTTTTCTGGATTTTGCCTATGATTTCCCCAGGTTCATCAAACTCGCATTGAATTACGAATCCATTTTTGTCCCTAATCGGCTCCCCACAAGCGTCAACTTTGATTAGAGCATATGGAATTAACCATGCTGTGAAATAATTAGTTAGTTAATTATTAATTAAATACAAAATAATTATATACAATTTAAAAAATACAACGCATTCATTTACTAGATTCAATAAAAACCCGTCAAAATTATTTATATTTGTTCAATGTAATTCTAAAATGTCTTTGTTTTCAATAATATTTGGCTTACTATGAGACGACGTTTCGGCTTTTGAAAAACGAGAATTAGTTTTATGATTTTAAGAAAAAACTTGAATTCTGCAAAATATGTTTTTGACAAATTTCCATGTGTGTGTATATGTATGTGTACATTAGCTGTGACTCACGGCTACAAAATACAGCACATTCATTTACGAGATTCAACAAAAACCAGTACGTAAAACGGATTTTTTACGAATCAAAGAAAACTTTGTATTTTTTAATTAAGTTACTCCAGCAGCCTTACCAACGTAAAGCGGAAGAAAACCACAGGAACCCACAGTATTATCGATGTTTACTAATTAGGTAAAACATTCAAATAGGTATTAGGTCTCATTTTGCATCTCATTCATATTTTTGCATGTTGCCAGATTGTGAATAAAATCTTGTCAATATTAGTTGAAACTTACTCCTAAAACAACGAATAGAGAAAACATGTTATGTGATTTATGTTTTTGGGTTATGAGGTGCGATTAACTAACAGTATATACTGTAAACTTTTGAATACTTTGGATACTTACATGTTGCAATTTCCTTCTGTTGCACCGTACAGCTCGTTTATTTGAGGAATGTTAAATCGTTTAGCAAATTCAGCCCAAATCTCTAAATTTAGTATAAAACAAACCATTGTAAATGGAGCAAATAGGCAACAATAAGTTCTAAAACCTGGTAATTACGTAATATATTACTTGCTCGTTGCTTCTGAAGAAAAGCTATTTAAGACATTTATTTTGTCGTTGTTTACATGTCAACTTTATTTTTAAACCAGGTACATACCCGTAAGACACATTTAAAACCTTTTGGAACAACATAACGATTCCTTTAAAACCTCTTGATATTTTCATAATATATCTCTTAATCTCTTTGCGCTACCGAATAACTATGAGTTTGTCAATAATAAAAGTTCTGTTATACCATGAAACTTACAAAACAACTCTAAGAAAGAATATAAAAAGCTGACTTTAAGTTATGTGTCACATTATGCTATAAGTCTCTTTAAAAAATTGGAATGACCTTTGGAATTTAGATTTCAAAAAAGTTTACGCCTAAATGACTACCTTTCCGCAAACCGTTGCCGAACATCAGCCTGACCTTGTGACTTTTGTCAAGTGGGGATGGGGGTTGAGCCAATAAATAACGACAAATTTCACCGATGTATTGAGCAGCCTGCATGCAAACCAACCAAGTTTGAAATGTATTGTCAATTGTCATTGCATTTCATTACTGATTTGAGTATTTTGCCTACTGTGACATTATAGCGAATGCAGTCCTTCCAAAAGTTACTCGCAGAAAACTTTTTTCTAATAACCATCGGAACTCCATAGCATAGAGCGACTCCTCCACCTGTTTCAAAATAATGAGTTTGTTTAACTCCCTTTGGATGTCCTTTATGAAAAGGCTTTGACAATTTACGCACCCAACATGTTTCCTGCCCCGTGATACAAGGGAAGTGCAGTGTAAAGCACGTCCCGATCACGAAGTATGCCATGCATATAGTAATTTCCGACGCTGGCCATCATATAGCTGGCATTTAAAAAAGCATTTAATATATATTAAAACTGGCATAATTTCATGAAAATTAGGTTATCTGATTATGCTTAAAGGAAATACGTTCCCACCGTGAATGTTTAATTATGGCAGCCTTTGGAAGTCCGGTTGTGCCTGTAAAGTAAAACCAAGAAAATGTTATCATTATACATATAGAGAATATAGACAATCCGACAAAATGTACAACGCAAGTTATTTTAGACTATAATGTCTAATGCAATTCAGAAGCATGTTTATAAAGCATGTAAAATTTGAGATCTTGGGAGTCAGCCACTCTACCGGATGTATAAATGTAAAACAATTTGTCCTGAAATTCAATTTTATCTGGGACAACGGGAGGAGTGTCAGGCACTGCTGTCAAAGCTTTCTTGAGATGAACTGCAGAAGTAATGGAGGGAGTTTCGTCATCCGAACAAAGACAGTATAATCCAGTTCCACCTAGCCCTCCGATTTCCATTACTTCCTTGAGAGCTGCAAGCACATACATGCATCAGTCAAGTACATTTTCGTCTATGTACGTTTTGTTATGCTATCAGTAAAGTACCACTTTCCACGGAGAAAGTGTCATTTCACGCTCCTCCGACTGGCAAATGTTTTCAAATGCAAGTCTAATGCAAAACTCAAACATACCTGGACTAAGCTCCTCGTTGTATATAATGGCTTTACAATTCACAGCTTCAAAACAATGCCGAAGTGACTGAAGTCTGAGGTTGTAATTGGTAAGTGCTGCAACTACTCCAATCTTCAAAGACAAGAAAATCACAACATTATAAATGAAAGTAACAACAACCCTTCTAGCTTACAATGTAAGATTAAGCCATTCATCACGAGTTACACAATGTTGTAAACGCATATTGTTTTTGTCATCACACCTTGCTCAATCCTAGCCAGATACACAAGTATTCTGGTCTATTTTCCATGAAAAGGGCGACACTATCGTTCTTTTTGAATCCTTGAGCTTGGAAATAGTTGGCAATCTTGTTCACTAAATTGGCAACCTACAACAACATTTTGACACGCATATTATGTACCTGTAATCTTGGAGTTTGGCTGAATTGCAACATTATATACAACTGCCATCTCTACTACTTAGTGAATTTTGCTGCCGTCATAACAAGGAAGCCTTGTTATATATTTATATCATTAATGTTAGATGTGAAACCTAACAATATTCATAAGTTTACCTGCTCATTCGTCCATTTTTGTTCCTCAAAGTAGAGAATAACCTTTTGTGGATCTCTCTGTACATTTTCATCAAACATTTGCCCGACAGTCACGTTGTTTTTCTGCACATAACGCAGGTCCCTGAATACTTTGATTAATCGAGACAAAGCCCTGTAGGGTACATGCAAGATTAACAAGGCAAACAAAATTATATGAAGTAGCTGGTTCAAAGAGAAAGTATTTTACTTTTACCATTTTGCGTGGGAATACAATTATTTATATTGATTCTTTTATCTACCCACTAGAAACAACGCAACGACAAAAGTTGGTCGAAAAGGTACAAATATAGTACACAACCGCATTGTTTTGGTGTAGTACTCATGGCTAGGAGTCCTAACCAGGACTCACTCTTAACTTAGGGGTGAGCTTGTATGCAGATATCATTATATTTTCACAGTAATTAATTTTACTTTGTTTACTGTAACTTCATGGCTTACTTTACGTCCCGAGGCAGCGTCCGGAAAAATGCATAGATGTATTTGTGATTGATGGCTGCCCATATAGCTATTCCAAGTGTAGCGAGGTGTGTAACGCCCGCCCGTAGTACGTCATAGGAGTAGGGAACTAATAATTGTGAACTCATTGTTTCACTCGAAAAGAACTAGACCCCTAGTACTGGTGATTTCATATGCACCGACTATATTATAAAAACTTTGACTGGACTCAATGTAAAAGATGATGAATGAACTGTAGGACTATGGTTGACTGTGACACAAGCATTCATTAAAATGTGGAAATTGTAAAAACCATCCAGGCGGTAAAAAATGCTCATATGTACCAACCGCAAAAATTGTGGCGTAACCTCTCCTCTTGCCTCGATGATTACAACTGCCTATATGCAGTATGATGGTCTGCGTTCTTTGACTTCCAGTGCTTTTGTGTAGATGCATAAAAATATAAATGTATAAATATAAATAAATCCAGTAATAAATAAAGCCTGTTCTGTTGTGAATTGCGTGTTTGTCAACTTCCCAAATTATGTGTTGAGTTTGCGTATTTAGATTACTACGACTTCATTTATAAAGATAATGGATGTGGACTTTTGAAATGGCAGATAAAAATGATTATAAACAGGCAAACATATTTCCGTCCTGAAAAAATAATACATTGAATCATTTAAAAGAGTCAATTATTCAAAAATGCAAAATTCCTGATTATGATGTTATAATGATTTGTTCCCATAAAACATTTATATATGGTACAGTTTTTACCAAATCAAAAATCGTAAGAATTCCACTAGTCCACGTGCAAAACGTACAATGCACCCATACATACAACATAATGCAATAGTTACTGATAATAATAGTTTTACTAGATAATTTCCTAATCTTTAATACTTTCCCACATATCTGAACGATTTAGAGTTCAAACCAGTATTTGAGTACCAGCAAAAATTTGATTGGGTTACACTGTTCCACTAGTACTCCTCTAGAAATATGGGTTGCGGGTTCGTATTTCATTTTGATTCATAAATTTTATTTTGTGTAATTTTGTTACGCTGTACAGTGATTCATTGAATGTTTAGTATTCATTCATTGATTTGAATGCTTTTAAAATAAATTATGGGAAAATCATCAGTTTTTTTGCATTTAGGATAATTGACTTTATTAAGCTTGTAAATTTACAATTTTTTCAGGCCAAAGAATTTTTGTGCCATATATACATATTGATTTCATTTCTACTCAATTTCATCTTTCATTTTTCCGCAAGCAATAATATAATATTACTCAAGTACAGATAGACAAAGACATTGGCGATAACAGTGACAGTAGGTCTCTTATCTATCTTGTATGTTTATCCAAGATATTACGCAGATAGCTTGGAATGAAAGACGCCAAAGACCTGATGATTTTAACGAGATCAGCCTATGAATGAAGCGCGGGTTGAATTATGAAAAGAGACCATACGAGCATATCAAATAGTAAAAATGTAACGAATTTAATGCGCTACACTTATGAATGTGAACTATGAATACTGTATTCTATGGACGTACTAGAAATGACAAAGGAAAATGTATCATGTATAACTGCGTGAATGTGTAAATAAAGTATGAAATATAAATATAGATGTACGAAGCTGTGAATATTATGTATAGTATTATAGGGCTTTATTTGGACATGAAATGAAAATGGACCACATGCCATTATGTTGCGGTAAGAATGAGAATCCATTGACTTTACACACGACATTCGAATGCATTCTCCTTACGGTGGGTTGCAAGTCTCCTTCTGGAAAGTGTCACGTTTGTTGGTCCATATTGTATTTATTATGTTGCAAACTGTGAACTATAGTGAACCCTACAAAACGGTACGCAAGTTCACAGGCTTTCTCCAAATAATATTTTTATAACCAATAGTTGTAATTCGATAAAAATGGGTGAAATTCCAATGTTCATATGACTCGGTACGATAGTAGTAAATATGTTTTCTTGATATCGTTTATTTGACTATCCTGGTTTATATTTTGTATGTTCTATTCTTGCCACGTTTGTTTTTTTTTCATGTGACGCAACTGTTTTATTACAATACAATGATGCAAATGTTTGATGTGCAAAATGTCATATATGATTACTATCGTCACTCTACAAGGAAAAAATCCTACTGATGTTTTGCAAGCTTGAACGGAATAAAAAAAGGATGTGATGTGTATACTTAACTTTGAGTATATACTGGCTTATTCCTTTAGACTTTTGTAGCAACAGGTATGAATGGGGTAAAATAAGATGGAGTTCTTTGAAGATTTTGCTTCTTTTTCATGTAAGTGATAAGAAAATCATCACGCGAAGACAGGTTAAAGTCCATCGATTATTCATTTCTTTCATTTTTGCTTTATTTTTTTGAGTACGAAGTTCTCCGTTATGATAACTTCATGATCTTGTTTACAAGCAAAGCACTGCGCTATAATAAAATATTATTATCGCTACAGCCGCATTTGACCAGATAAAATCATGTCATAAACTTTGGAGTCCAGTGGAATGTATTTCGAGCCGGTGTAGTAATACACGTTATCCGTTATCTGGTGAATATTGAATCCTTCAGTTTGTAAGTCAACTTTCTTGAGCTTGTAAGTACCTATCAAAAGCATGTCGAATGAGCTAAATAATTATGACATAAATTCTTAGATCCAAGCATTTAAACAGTAAAGACAAGTAGCCAACCTGTCATATTGATTTCCTTTAAAATCCTAACAAAAACAGGCCTGGCGTAAGCTGGTAGTTGTTTCGTGAGCCCTTCTGCTAAAACAGTCAAGTCAAGATTTCCATCAGGATCTGCAATAGCTGCCATTCCAGCTTTTCCCTCAGATCCAGGTACTTCTACCCCATAGACGACAGCGTCCTTGAGACCGACAATGCTGCTTATGGTAGCCTCAACTTCAGCCGTTGACACGTTTTCTCCTTTCCACCTGCATTCGGTTAAGCAATATTTCGAGGAACATGAGTATTGCCTATTATTATTATGTACTTTGCGTTTCTGCTTTAAGCAGGGTGTCAGTCTTACCTAAAAGTATCTCCAGTTCTGTCTTTGAAGAAAAAATATCCTTCATCGTCAAACAAGAGAATATCTCCTGAACTAAAGGGAAAAGACATATGAAGGATTATCAAACCTACTTACATTTACAAGTCAAACAATTTTTGTATAAAAATAATAATAGCCACTCACCGGAAATATTTATCCCCTTTCGAAAGAACGTTGCGTAAGATCTTTTTCTGCTTAGCCGTTTCATCAGCATATCTACATCAGAATCACAATATTGTTACAATAGCCACATTGACTATAAAAATCAGGCTTTGTAAACTCAGCTTTTATATTGGGTATCAATAAGTATCGAAAGAATGAAACTTGAGTTTCCTATTCCGGCCGTTTTATAACTTTTTTACAAGGGAACTATACACATGATGCACAATGTTTGGCCCTTATTTGACTAACAAATCTGACGCCAGTTTCTCGGAATTTTAATCAGAAGAGCTTTGTTCAGGTTCTTAAAATTTTAAATCTTCAATATATGTAACGTCAGAATTTCTGAACTGACGGATTTCCGTCCGACTCGACTCATTCTGCACTAAAGGCAGGTGTCACAAGTATCTTTCGGTACTTATTTCTGCTATATTGCACTGGCGCATTATTTATATAATAATATGCATTTTATATATTGGCTTACTTACCCTTGGAACTCTCTCATCGGGTTACGACTTACGATTTTTCCCAGCATCTCTCCTGATTCACCAGGCTTAGCTCGAATACAAAATCCAGTTTTTGGATCTCTCAAAATTTCTCCCGTTTCATCCACTTTTACCAAGACCATCGGTAAAAGTTTGTACAACAATATGGGTAAGAATCCAACAGCGCCAACCTTCCCATCAATGTTAACTGTACAAAATGAAAAATATCATAGGTCTTCTAAAGTCATTGCATTCAGTCATCCTATCAAAATTTTACTTCTAAGTAAAGCATTTCTTGATGAAAAATAAGCCAACAGTATTTGCTTCTACGAACACATAATTTCAAGGAGCATTTTGGGAAAGAAGTTGTAAAATTATGGATGTAAGATACCTACTTTTTTTTCATTTTTCACCACATACCGACGAAAGAAATGAAATGTATACGTTGTTGCATTTGTGTCTTATTTGCAAATAAGCACAACTAAATATCACATATAAAAGGAATTCAAAACATTGCTCTAAGAATGCAACAAGAAAACTTGGACTAATTTGCTCGGATAAATTTTGCCCACCACCGTTCTGTGGAAAAATATACATTAGGGGGAAACGTTTGTGGGGGAAACGGTTTTGTTCATCATCAAAATACAATAATGAATTTTCTTGGAGGTTTGACCTTACCCAAATTTGCATTCCCCTCTGTGGCTCCGTAAAGCTCACCGATAATTTGGATGCCAAATCGGTCGACGAATTTTTGCCAAATTTCCGGTCGAAGGCCATTGCCGTACATCAACCTGACTTTGTGACTATTGTCAAAATCAGAGGGTGGCTGGCTTATCAGGTACCGACATATTTCTCCAATATACTGGGCAACCTAAATTATTGACCATTAGTAAAATAGTTTTTAAAAAATGCAAACTGCTGAAAAATGGATTCCCCCTAAATTACCCTCAGACCTGAGTCTCATTACGTTGTGCAGGATACATTTACTGTACTATGCTTGAATTTGTGCGAGGAATTTTCATCTATCAGCAACCAATATGCAACCAATATTAAAAGACAAACTTTTTTTTAAAACCATAAACCGAAACTGACTTTCGGGGAGCACAAAATGGCTTGTTTCTAAGGTAACAATTTTCAGTAAAACGTTTTGTCAGTTTGTACTAGTACTTTGTTCCTAAATAACCTAATCCATCCCTAGATTCGATCTGGCCAAAATTTCCATGTTTGCAATTAATGGGATCAGATGTAAGCGGTTAGAAATTAATTGAAACAGTTTTATGAGCTTATAAAACAGCTTACTGTGACTTCATATTTTACACAATCCTTCCAAAAGTTTGTGGCGGAAAACTTTTTTCGTAAAACAATCGACGTTCCAAAGCAAAGAGCTTGACCAACGCCAAGAGTTCCTCCTGCTGTATGATACAGTGGTAGCGGAGTATAATGAACGTCTGCCTCGGTGATTCCCTAAAAGAGCATATAGTGCAACTTGAAAGAAAAATGCCAAGTTTAATGCTGAAATAATTTGAAATATATAAAAAATATTTGGCTGAAACTAACTTGCATATAGTGTCCACCATATGCAACCATAAAGAACCTATAAAAAGTCAAATAAAAAGTATATAAATGAGCATATGAATAGCATTTTGATAGGAAACAATGAAATATCACTCGAAAAGAAAGGCTCAAAAAGAGCCGTATACAGTTCCAAGGAGCCCATTAAAAGCAAAGTTAATCCGCTTAAGGAAATTCACTGGATCTTTTCTCCGTGGGTTGAAGCTTTTACCAGCTAAGATTTTTGAACGTGGCAGGTTCAACAAAGTGTACTTTTAGTATTTTATTTATAATATTTACCTTGAGTGCTTTATTACAGCTGCCTTCGGCAGGCCCGTCGTTCCCGACGTGTAGACGTAATACAGGTTGTCATTAAAAGTGACTGGCTCCTGTACGGAAGGCACAGTCCCTATAGATTGTTGGATACCCACGTCAAGGTCAATGGCATACTCCAAAAGCTGCTTTCCACCATGTCCGAAACAGTAAAGGGAAGTGCCGGAGAATCCGCCCATTTCATACACTTCGGAAACCGCTATGGTTTATAAATCGATTTTTTGCCGTCCATTAATCGTGATATTGCTTTTTATTTATGTACATCAGGCAAAGCTAAAGTGTTATATTTTTAATCAGCTTATTTACCATCTTGAAGCTCATAGCCGTAAATCAATGCCTTGCAGTCGGCAACTGTATAGGAGTGGAGCAGTGGCTTAAGTCTTAGGTTAAAATTGATCAAGGCAGGTACAACTCCGATCTGTTTGGTAACAGTTTTTAGAGAAAGTGAGATGTTTTTATATATTTTCTCATGATAAGCTTTGGGAATTGAGATTTGCGGGGGCGAACTGGGAATTGAAAGTTTAACTTTCTTCTACTTTTTCCTCTCTGCAAGCATGTATTATTACTACACAATTTGTGAAATATGTATTGACACTCATTCCTACCTTGCTCAGTCCAAGCCAAACACAAACATATTCTGGCCTATTTTCTGCCAACAGTCCAACACAGTCCCCCTTAACAAAACCAACCTTGGAGAAATAATTCGCAACTCGATTTGATAAATCCTCCACCTATATTCCCAGTACCAACAACACGGCATCATGTATAAAGTTGTGTCATTTTAAAATTTTCATAAGCCTCTGTTTGCTCTTTTCATTACAACACGACATGTTTACCAAACCAATTTCAAATCAAGCCATGTCCATGATGCACATTCTTGTGCTTAAGAATGTAACATTATACCTGTCGAAACGTCCATTGCTGATCTTCGAAATAGAAGCAAACTTTGTTGGGATATTTCGCAACAATTGCTTCAAATGCTTGAGAGACACTTCTATTGCGGAATTTCTCCAGCCAGAGATGTGCCAACAACTTCCCGTACCTCACAGCCCCTCTGCAGAAACACGGTAAATGTACAGGAAAATCATGGGGGAATATGAAAACTTGGTCCAGTGCTTTTAGACTTACTTGGTATCCCGTGGAAGAGTTTTAAATACTATATAAAAGAATCTCCTGCAGAGAAATGGAATTAATAACATAATTGTCAGCATCACCGCACATAGAATTAACGGCGGGCTGAACAATATGTCCGTTATATCGTCCATTCTGGATAACAAGGTATAGTAGTTGGGATCCAAGAAAACGTGCCTTCAACAAGCAAACTCACACTTGACTGGACGTGATTTCATATATTGCTCCAGACTACAGTACAATTATGCTTACAGCGTTGTACATTATTTTTGTACTTTGACTTGTTCGTGCAGACATTCAGAAACTAATTTATTAAAAGGCATAGTATACATTTAGACGTGCATCTTACGGATTCCAGAAAGAAAGAAAGTTAATGACGCTTGCAACTTTTTATGTCGCGTACTTTTCTACGTACATTTGCCAGCAGAAAAGTTTATTAAAAGTTGTGAAATGTGCCAAGTCAAACCTACACAATTACGAAAATTCGACAGTTTAAAGGTCAAAGTCGGATCCGTGGGACATTCAACGCAACTTTCATCATACATGATGTAAAAATTAATCTTGGTATTACGCACTGCACAGTTTTCTCAGTAACCCCGTGTTATCTTTAGTATATCATGTTAAAACATCTTTGGATGTGACTGTATCACAATTACTTATACTTACACAATTAGTTATAATACTAATACGTTCAGACTCTATAACATTTCATTGATTCTTGCAATGATTTATTGAAATGGTTACTGGTTCAATTTATCTTGGATTTAGTCTCTATACATAGAATAGATAGTTTAAATGATGATTTGATTTCTGGTTTAAAGGTTATCACTCAGTGATAATCACTGCTATCCCAAAAAAATATAAACATATTCACTGAATATTATTCAGAGCAATTGATTTTGCTGGAACGGCCTATGATAGTTCAGTATGAATTTTTAGCTAGCTGGGTATGACGTCATACCTTGCTGTTTGCATAGGGCAATTATATATGGATACAATGTTCTATCGTGGAGTCCCTTGACTCTGACACGAGCTTTATATGGGAAGAATTAAAATCGAAATTATGTGGAGTTGCGCAAGCAATAATAAAGTTTAACAATGGGAAACTTGAACTTGCATGATTCATTTTCAAGTTTATTCTAGACGTATATATTTTTTAATACAAGAAAGCACAAGTTTAAATATTAGCATAAGCTTATTATGCAATTAATATATTAATGACCAAAACTAGGCCGCTTGCATTGCTGCGTTAGTAAAAAAATGATTAGTCTAATTAGTTTATCTTTTTAACTTCGAGTAAGTTCAGGAGTCTTCGTTTGCCAATTTAAGACCTAGCTACTATGCTTGCGCATGCCATTGTTTGAGGAGACTTAACAAACCGCTTAATGAGGGATGGAAAAATAAGAATGAATACTTAATGAAACGTTAGTGAGTTATTATACATACATAATACGGTTTTATGTAATTAGCGAGGGTGAATAAAAAAATCCTTATTAATTACTAGATAATAATTCAAGATAAAATTATAGAATAATCAAGCGGCAAGTGCTGCAAATGCATCATTTGATAGAAAGTGAGAACTTTGCAATGAACTTTACAACTGCGGGGATTTCTGTTTTTTGTCTTGTATGTACAACTCTCCGGGAAGAAAGTTCAACTAATTTCAATGCCAACAAAATCGTGACGGTTTTAACGGGCAAAAATTGCAGAGATTCCATTCTCTAGTTATTATAATAGCTAAATGGCCACTAGTTTTAAGTCTGTACGAAAATTATGTCAATGCAGGGACATGTCAAATGCGTGATATGTATTTTAATTTAATTTCAATTACATCTGCACAATAGTGATAGTGCACTTTGCACCTTATTGTTTCTTGTCAGTCTTGTTCACGACTCGTGATGATACGATTTGGTTATGATTTATAAGGGAAATAAATAGATACTAGATACACAATTACACAAACTCATGCAAAAATTCAGTAGATAGAGTTTATCTAATAGACAAGTCGGTTATTAATTTTTAGTCAGAGCTTTTTAATCTGTAAAAATTAATTTGATAAAGACATGCACGCACTCAAGAAAAGTATGTAGTATTATCGTATTTGCCAGACAACCTTTTGTATTTGCAAAATATCTTCTTCATTGTAAGCTTACAGCTTACCTAATTAAGAATCAGTTACTCTTGTCAAAGTCAAGTTTAAAATGCTCGTTAAAACTTTGCTTCAAAAATGCATGCAGACTTTTTCTAAGAGGTGATACACTTGTAATTAAAAGTAATTACAGGCAACATTACAGTTTACAATGTGTAGTTAAAAGCTCATATTTCCAGTTTTTATGAACATTAAAACGCAAAACAATAGTGTTTGTTTACATTGGGTACAAAAAATCATTTGTCCAATCAGTTGTCTTGTCAATCGTTGGCTTGCTCACGATTTCTTGAGGTAGGCCGCCTTGTCGTCGGTAATCGTTGGTATATATTTGTAGCTTGCAATTAGTATCCCCGAGGGCTAGTATTATTATTAAGATGACATGCTTATATATTGTTTTAAAATCTGCTTCTTTATGTCACGATGTCGTCTTTTGTATGAACATTCTTCTTGATGACCTTTAATTATATAATAGCGCTGGCAATTCTCTAATCAAAAACCCATTATTTAATTCAATCTAGATTTTACCCACCAATTATTCATGTACATGTCGTGCACAAGTACCTACACGTTAGTTGAACAACGGAATTTGTCAGTATAGCATTTTACGTGTTTCATGTTAAGCTGGCCAATTAAAGATATCTATATTGAATGTATAGGCTTCCTTTCTCTCTTATCTGCAACTCTAGGTAGGCACGAATACTGTTAATAGATTCAATTTAAAAATAAATACAATACTTTTGTTTATAAGAGACCACAAATATTTCAACTTACATAATAATATTAACGCTAAAAATTGAAAGGAAAATGGAATAATCACGTTATTTTATACATTCATATCGCCTATAACACATTATGATTCCTTATAACTGCCTCAGGGAATCGTGAGTGGCGTTACATAATTATAGAGCCCTCATTGCTTATAATTGACCATAAAACTCGTCGTATCGTATCTCATCATATTGCAATGCTTACTAGATTTATTTGCTTTTTTACTTTGCAAATATTTTATGATGGATACTTGACTTTTCTTATCAAAATGGGATGAAAGGATTTTTATAGATTTTGCTAATTTTATCCCTTACGGGATGTGCTATATCTCAAAAATACAAGATGATCTGATTACATCCTTATGTAGCCAGCACGAAAACGGCTTGAGTATTGAGTATGTTGAGCTATTATGCAATTTACGCAGCTGCAAGGAGAAACAATAAATGAGCGATATCGATTTGATAAGTGGTGTACCCATTAAGTAAATTACTAAACCAGAAGTATTAGTAAATAAAAGGAAATTATGAAAAAGTCTTCGTTTATTTTTCAGAGAAAGCAAATAAGAGCAGTCGGATATGATCCCGTATTAGACTGCACTGATGAAAAAACTGCATTATCGTAATTGTAGGTGAATCGGTTTGTAAAATGACGTCCTAGGTGGCCATTTCGTTAATAGTGGTGTAAATATAAGCGTAACGTGTGAAAATACATTTTATCAGGTTCCCCTCCGAGTTTTCTCGCTGGGTTGTTGAACCGTCTGATCCGCAAACTTTGAGTTATTCCGTTACAAGCATACAATGAGTGTGTAATAATCAGTGATTTACAGGTGAAACGCTGATTACACAACTGAATTACTACTAATGACTTTCGTACTAGGTGCTGTAATATAGATTATATATGCTGTTATCATTATCATAATGTATTTATACCAATTTTAATAATAAAACTAAAACAACAAAGTGTTTTCAGATTTCTGTAAGTTTTCAGTTTGCTTTATTGAATCTTTACAAATATGCTTCTGTTTATACTATAATCAACTTTATGAGGGAAGTGACTCCAAATATTTGATACAGACTTATAGACAGACAGGCAAGAGGCAAGATTTTAGATGCGAGCCATTAAAACAAAGTAGTTCCAAGTTGCCGTGAACTCGTAGTTTTCCAACTCATCTGGTGTCATTGATGTTTGGCGTCCTTCGTTAAGGATAGCAGTAATCCTAGTTAGAAACGATATAAACATATTTCTACATAAAGTCAGATATTTCTCTTCAGCCCGAGAGTAAGTGGTGAAAATGGCTGAAATTAAATCCCCCATCCACTTTTGCAGACAGCTTTTGCTGTCAACAGCATCTTAAATGAATTTCCCCTTTCCTACTTCTCTAGAAACTTCTTTAAACGGCTTATTTGTTGCGTTCTTTCAAGTGTATTATGCTAGAGCAGTTTCTATTGAGGATGAATATTATACGACTAACCGTGTGTTTATTTACGTTTATTTGTTTTTCAAACCTTTCTCTCAGTTCTGCAAGCATGGTATTACCAACATGTTCTCCCTTCTCCCTGCATATGGTTTGGAATGGAGAGTATGAACGAATGGTTCCTTCTATGTCTGATAGTGTTGCAGTTCGGGTAAATGGAAAACCACGCTCTCTGAAAAACAAAGAAACTAATATTTATTCTCATTTCTGCAAAGTATTGCACTCTACTACTACACTATTTGTAGACACGTCCAACCGTTGCGCTTCAGACATGTAATGTAAGCTTACACAAAAAGGACAAAAACTTGAAACCACGAAAAAGGAAGTAATGCTTGAAGAGCAAGAATAATGTCGGTTTCACTTCTCCCCATATCCAACTTCAACATTATGCCATTCTTCCAATTCTTGTTTTATACCACGCTAGAGTATCATGCATTAGCTAAGAGTTCAGAAATTAAGCTTAGGTAAATGGCTGCGAGTTACAAACCTTGTAAAGTCTGAAAATGGGAGGACCACTTCAGAATACTCCCTAAACACGTCCCATGCTTGCTTGGGCCAATAAGGATGTGTTGTTGCCACTGCCTTTTATCGAAAAAATAGTAAAATAAGAACAGAAAGAAATTGGCTAAAGCCCATTTTAATTTATCACCTCACAAATTGCCTTCTGACTTCATTAGACATTGTGTCTCAGAGTAATCCGAGAGTGTTGTATTTTAATTGCGCCTTCCACGCGCATATACTACTTACCTTATCGACAACTTCCTTAATGGCATCACTTTTGGTTTCATCCTCTTTTCTAGGAGTATATGTCGGAAGATGATATCCAATTATGGCAAACACTCCATTTGGCGTGAGCACTCTTCTTGCCTCCTCGAAGACTTTGGGCAAATCCATCCAATGTGCCGCTTCGCATATTGTGATGAGCTGTACAGACTTGTCAGCGGCAGGAATAACTTCCCCTGGCGATGCTCTATATAGAATAACCAGCCACATAATGAAAAATGATGGAAGACTTTGTTTCCTGTATATGCTCAGTAGTAAAACTGATGCTACAAAAGCAGTAAGCCTGACACTTTTCATTTTTCTTCATTTTATGACACAATTTGTATCTGACAAAAAGGTCCAAATACTGGGTTTCTGTTACAAGCACACCAATGCCATGTATGCATATTGGCGTAGTGTTACATATATTAAGAAAACTAATCATAATGGGCAAATAAGGTGAACGTACTGAAATTTGACATTCTCACGTTTCAATTTGCCACACAACTCATTCGCTTCGGTTATCTGAGCTTGGCTTATATCCGTGCCGAGTACGTTTAAAAAATCATTTCCGAGAGCAAAAGTACATTGGCCATTGCCACAGCCGAGATCTACGGCAAGACTCAAGGATCCATCGTACTGTAGCACATGAATAGATAGAAAATTGACTTTATAAATCCGAGAAAGTAAATCACAAAAAATCAGAATAAGATGTACCTTTTCTCGCAGAAAGTCCACCAATCTTGTTACCAGCGTAGGTGGAGGAATCGGTCTAAACTGGGCGTAGACCTTGGCATGGTCTTGGCCTTCAAAATATCTTAATGACATTGTGGCAAAAATATGGTTTTTCTGACAAATAGTTTGTTGGCTCAGCTGAGAATGTTAGTTTTGGTGTACCGGGGAGTGGAATGAGACGTCAACATTTTAGTGCTTGGAATAACCAGTCGGTTTGCATGAAGGCCATCTGCACAGCCTGTGTTGTGGGCAATCTTTTGCCATGAAAATCTAAAATGAATATGACTACCTATATGTACACATGCGCATACACAGAGACACGATTTATAGCAGCTCACATTTGGATTCGACATGTAAATCGGTACAAGACATGATAATTTATCCAGACTATGATGACCATTATTAGTCCAACAAATTTTTCCGTTCGTTGCTGGATGATCGAATATAATATTTTATTATGAATTATTATATGGGATGGATTTTTCCTCAATGCTTAAAAAGACAAAAATATATAGCAAAATAGAAATACGCTGGTTTTTCAAGAGTGCTTCAACTTTGACAAAGAAACAACACTTCATTGCTTCATGGCAAAACACCGTCATTTGATTGAAAAATGCGTGCATGATGCAACTGCATGTAGCGCGTGATCTGAATACCAAAAACCAAAGGTGTTTCAAAATGACAACTACATTACCTAGACTACTTTCTTCTGCATGTGTCTCTTGAAACTTAAACGGGAACGGAAACATTGTTGAAACTATTGAGTTTACAATTTTCAAAGCACTTTAATGACCTCTTTTGTGCTTTTATGGTAAGGCACAAGAAATAAAAATACTACAGACGCAGTAACTAGCATTTCAAGTAGGGAAGAAAGAGAAAATTGAGTGTTTTCATCGAGAAAAGCATAATAAGTTTAAAATATCCGTCATGCTATAAACTGTAAATAAATATTAAGCTCGTATTTTTGACAACGTTACACAATGTCAAACGTATAATCAAACCTGCGTAAATCGTACATAGTTTTATGCCTGTGGGTTGTTGCCAATATCACCACGATAACAGTGCGTAGGTAGTTATTAAAGTAGAACAACGTAAATATCTTGAATAATATACATCGGGTAAACACATAAATCACTACCTGCAGCATACCCATATCATCTCATCGCAAATTTTTCCTAGGAACCCCCAAGAACTTCCTGTTTGCTCACGTTTCATACTGAGCTCCTGGTGATGCTCATCCTTTAGAAAAGAAAATTATTTTGCTTTTAACATTTCGAAATTTAGGGCAGTCCTCTTATAAAAGAGTACTAATTTTGTATCTTGCGGCTGTCATTTGGGCAGATAATTACAATAATAACTAGGAAGAGGATTTAACAATTTTTACGCAAACGATGGCTAGATTGCATTATGTACAAACTTGATACAAATAGGGAACAGTGAAACCCTGGTACAAGTATAAAAAGATAATTTTGGAATTTGCAAACATTGTAATTATTGCTCATATTTCATAGAAAATTATTGCAATTTTTTAAAAACATTTTAGACCTGCTGTTTTATTTTAGATTTTCTGTAAATAGTAATTTTGGACTAGACATGTGGTTTATCGTCATCACGATACCTTAATATAATCTATGAAATTGTGTCCTTGTGAGAAAACATCAAACAAAGTGGAGCAGTCGGAGAAGTAAACATCCAGAGAGAGGACAAAGAATTGACACAGAAGCATGAATTGGCACTGACCTTATATAAGAGAGGAAAGAAACTAGAATTTCATCTCAAAGCTACCATTTCAGAGGATTCATCGCGTGATAGTCGCCGACTATTAGTCGGATCCATTTATCTGCAATATATATGGGAATGATGAGCAAACTTGATTATAGATTCAAGTCAGGATGCACTCATGTGTAGCAAAAGGAAGGTGACACATCAGTTTCTAGAATCTATATTTTAGTACTTTATTAGTCTAGAGTCATTGTTATGTCACCAAATTGATGGATAAAGGAAGCATACCTGCAGGGATACAGGTGCCGCGCGGAATAAAAACAAGAGATATCCATCTACGTTTTAGAAAAACAATGATAAAGCTGCCATCAAATGTACTTATAAAAACAATAACAGGAATACCATAAATAACAAGCTATGTGTCATCTTTACAGGCATAATCCTCAGGTATCTCAGGTAAGTACGTAATATATTTGTGCATCATAATTTTCGACCTTCAGGGTTTCGACAGCCGTCAACGGGTATGAAGTATCTGAAAAAGGATGATGCTGATGATGTACAAGCACTTTTATTGCCAAATGGACGTGTGATGAGGACGCGTACTCACTGACAGCGACGAGGAAACTGCCACGATAAGTTTGAAATGTCAGTTAGCAGTTATAAGTTATAGGGCGTTCCCAACGTGGTGCAGACTGTCCTCTCTTGTTGCTTATGTGACAGTTACGTTTACACAAACGCTATAATTGTCGATATGTTTAGCTACGCCTAATATGTACCGCTCTACACTGGTCGTCAGAGAAGAGTCAAACTCATTTTTGTTGCACTATCATCAACAGGAGAGAAAATAAAAAAAGCATTATTATAGGTATTTATAAGTTTACTGTTGCACACACCTGTCATGCAGTTATAAGTGCTTAGTGCATTATACTAAACTATATCTTTATAAAATAGTACACTACACAAACCTCTGTCAGTGTAATAATGTACCCGTGGGAACTCCTTGAAAACTATATAATATATAACTTGGTGACTTGGCTCTACTTCTCTACTGAACCGAAGATGGCACAATAAACATACAAACACAGTTTATAGCATGCAAAAATGAATTTAAAAAATGCAATATTATGCATCATATTTTACCAGCACGTTTAACAATAATTGTTATAACGCTTTTTGTAGTAATTCCTAGTTATGATATATAATGCGCACAAGGCATAAAATTAAGCTTAGTTATAAATATTAGTATATGCGTGTCAAACGTCTTTTCCTTTGGTGAAAAATGCATTAGCATGCGTAACAAACATGTGCTTAAAATTCCAACTGCCCCCACATCTTTTTATATGAGAGCATTATTATCTGTTACGCTTTTTTGTAAAAAACCTCACTGGTCGCTCTACTGATTGTAACTAAGAGAATCCTTTTATAACCGTTCCGAAGCCAATTAGACTGTTTCTGTTGTGGTAAATTGTTACGTGTTTGTGTGCTTGTTTAAAGTGTGCACTTTTAATAATATTATATATATATAGTACGTTACTTACCAAGATTACGTTATATAAGTGTGCATTTAGTCGGGCATATATAGACGTATGAATTGCTGTTACTATTATTAAGAGGGTTAATATTGCAGTCTTTATTGCTGCTCTTTTAGTAAAATATGGATGTTATATTATGTGTGTTATCGGACAACAAAGAACTGACTAGCTAAAAAGAAGTTTCAACAAAAAAGAATTTTTTGCAATCACTTGTCTCTCCTGCTCGTTAATGCTCATAGCTAGAAGAGCAATTATTGCGGAGATCATTAGTGCAATTCTAATCGGCAATCTCTCATCATGATCATCAATGTTGTCGTTTTCCTTTGGTTTGCTCAGTCATTTGTTGTCCTCGCACATTAAAGAGTATAAAGCTTATTGGTCTGGTGTGACTACATTTTATGTGAAGTTATATTATTTGTGCACTACTTATTTGCTGTTATAGTACCCTGTCACCTTATTGTCACCCTCCTCGTTGTCTGCCAGAAGAAATCTAAAAGTCCCGACAAAAAACAACAACGTGAAATTGTAAAGTGGAGTTTGGTGTGCATAGCCGTCAGCAGAAATCAGTAATACAGAGAAACGTTAAAACCCCGTCGCACATGGAATATTGCATTTTATAGATTGCAAATGCTTGTTTGTCCTTCGCTGTCAGTGTCATTTGTGGTGAAAAGTGTTCGGAGGGCTTAAGCAAGACTTTCACAGTTTGTAGTCATAAAAGCATTATCGATCGTTTTTCCTATTATTTTCTCGGGTAAATATGTGGTTTTAAGGTTGTGAAAGGTTATGGGCTGAAAAAAGGCTCTCTTTGTTTTTCTCCTTCTTTCCTTTCTTTTCTAGTTTACTACGCAATTCTTTTTGGTGTTATTAGTCGTGAAGCATGACATGCGTTTCAAAAATGTGGCTGGTGCAAAATTTCCATAAAATTAAAGTTGTAGCACTTACCTCGTTCATCTACTTGGTTTCTCCAGTGATTCTACTATGCATATTTATTCTCCACGTCTACCGTGGGATTATTCGCATTTCTGCCAGAGTACAAAGGAAGGATTTAGACGAGATGATTTCCCCGTCAACAAGTGTTTACGCGTCAGATGAGCTTTATGGGATCCCCAACAGGAACACCGTGTGCTTTCTCATGCTCAAGGGACGTTTATCCATCGAGTCCTTACAGAATAGCATTGATAAGAAAATCTTGTCAGTAAAAAATGCCAAAGGGGCATACAGATACCCGCATTTGCGAATGTACCCATCAAAATTCCAAAAATTCCTCTTTTGGAAACTGGAAGAAGAGTTTAACGTGTCTAACCACGTTATGATGTATGAAAAGGCAAGGGATAACAATCGAGTTTGGACGGAAACGGATGTTCATGAGATCCAAAAGAATCTGATAAGGAAACAGTGGGCTCGGTTTGCAAGCCCATGGGAAATTTTATTAATTCCAAACTACAAGACACAAAGTTGTGGAGCACGGGAAGTAAAAACTGTGCTTTGTATTAGATTTCATATGTGCATTGAGAATGAGGTCTCTTGGATGGAACTTCTGGTTCAAATTCTTTGTGATGGCAATGCCAGAAGTAGTGTTGTCGGTGGTATCAGTGGTTCCTGTGAGTCGGACCTACCTGCCTTACCACTTACGTCAACTGCAACTTCCTCTTTTCCTCCAGCAACTTTTATCGCAACGCTCCCACCATTATCACCTTTATCGTCATCGTCCTCCTCATTAGGTACGTCGTCGACCTCACCATCGCCACATTGCACCTCACATAAAACTCGAACTATGATGGATATATTCGGAAACTACAAAACCATTCCAATTCAAGCTCCTTTTCGTGGAACACGGCGGAAGTTTAGTTTCATTTGTGGAAAGATTCTTCAGAAGCTCGCTGTTCCTTTTAGGATTCCATTTGATTTTGCTGAACAGATTATGGAGCCACTCTATTCCCATGAATGGCAAGTTGCGGAAACAAGTTTGCTCAAGAGGGATCATGTGGTGGTACTGGATCGATTTTCTGTGCAACATGTGAAAGAAATAAAGAATATGCTAGGCGTTAGCTTTTCAAGCATTCTGATGGCTGCTTTGTCATCGGCACTAAGAGTTACTTTCGTGGAAGCTGGCCTCAAAGTTCCAAGTCACATGAAAGTGATGCTGCCCCGAAGTGGGGGCAATGGAAGAACTTCTGAAAAGGAAGGGTGTGATAATGAAGGAACGGATGGGTGAGTAAGAAAGCAGAAAGGCTTTGTATGTTTTCACTATTCATGGTCATTCGGTTACAAAATTGTCTAATTGACGCAATTTACTCTAGTGTAGAAGTTATTTTTATGCTTTCGACAACTTTAAGCTTGTGCTCAAACCACCAGAGGTTCTTGTATGATATTAAAATTTTATTCATGCAAAACGGTTGAGTGCGCCTACGCTTCGTTGCTTGCAAAGCCTTTACAGAGAAAGCCTATCCAACCACACGAGTAAAAATAGGATTGCAATTTTACGCTTGGCGAGCTGTTGTACAAGCATTTTGAATTCGTTTCTGTATATAGATCGGTCTGCTGGATAAATCTACCATTGGGAATCTCATCCTCCCGGGAGCGTCTCAGGTGCTGCGAAGTCGCACAAAAGAAGCTTCGCCAATCAACTAGACTGATGTCGAATCGCGTTCTCATCAGTTTAATAGGGCTGCTGCCTTTCAAATACCACTGGTATTTTCTTCGACGGAGACCTTGGACGGGGGTTTTGATGAACTTAAAAGGGCCTAGTGACGTTCTAAACATTTGTGATCACCAGATTGAGGATGTCATTGTATCTGCGGCATCTGATTCAGGTACAGCAACTATGATTCATCAAAATGTAATTCATTCAATGTGATTTCATGCTGATGCATAAGAATGCCTCATGCATGTAAGGTTTCATAGATTGTAGGAACGTTATGCAGCAATAATTCATTCTAAAATCCCCAAAAAGGAAGTTCTAGGACCTTTATCAAATCCTTTTCCTTGCTTTCAGTTGTCCTATATGAATCTATTCTTATCACAAATTGAGATTCATGTAATCCGATTGCCGATAAAAATCAACTTTGTACTCAATTTTATGACGTGCTTGTATAATATAATGTGCATATGTGTGCGCGCTTTGCTTGTGATTTCAGGATTTGCTCTTTCATTCGTTAGCTATGCAGATTACCTGAGGATATCCTTAGTGATAGACTATCGTCTCCTTCCCAGCGAAGTGATGGCAAAGAATCTGCTCAAAAACATTTATGCAGAGCTCGTCCTCTTGGGTATTGATGGAGCAGCAGCGGTATGATGAGATCACATCATCAGATCAGAGCCAGTCATTTGTGTACGCACGCAGAACAAGCAAAATGGAAAGAAGATTGGAACGAACCGAGTGAAAGAATAAGAATAAACATTCAGATATTGGAAGGGAAAAACACCGTATGTAGCCATCTGGCACAATGAAATGTCTGCTATCAGTATATATGTATAACCTTTATTGCTGTCAGTTGGTTAGGATAAGAAATATGTCGTTTTCTTTTCAATTTCTATCATCATGATACTTTTACAAACGACGGATGACTTATTATATGTATGTTGGTTGATCCTTTTAACGGAAAACAAAACCAGATAGGATCATGCTAAAAGTTTGTATTGTTCATTGTCGGTGATGCTAAGGGATATGCCGTAATGAAATATTTAAAATATTACCATTTCCAAGTAATTAATATTATTAATAGTCACATTGTAATATATAATACGTAATTAAGTGTTTAAAAAACTATACATTATGATAAATAAAGCTATATCTTTAAGGACAAGTTAACAATGTAATATTAGTGTCCGTGACAAATTTATTACATGACAAGCTCAAAGTTTTTTTTCTATTACATATTGACAGGAAAAATGTATACCTTTTATTTACAAGCAAAATTTTATATTGTTTAATAAAGTTTCAAAGGTGAGGATGAACAAGCTTACGACATAAATCATATTATGCATGGATCATGTCATAAAAAACAGAGTCGGTGTAAAATATGAATCAAAGACAAAACTGTTGAGGAATTAAAATGACAAGGACTTCAATTTGTTTGTTGCTTGCTTTATGAATTTCATAAAAAAACTAAACAAGTATTTTTATTGTGCAATTTCCGTTTCAAGTAGACTTTGGCTTCTGGTTGCTGTGCGCACTGCTTACAATACGCCAATGAATCATGTAGTCTCCAATGACAGAAAAATGTGTCTTTCTTTGAAATCCTGTGATTCAAAAAGACAATTCCACTTCGCTTCACATTTGAACTTATTGTTTCATTTAATGCATCATCGTAAAATCATGTGTAGGAGGACACTTACTTAGCTTTGTACTTTATTTCTTTCAATGACAAGCGACATTTTTGTGTTAATACCGCTGACAGTCAAGATTGACAATTAAATAAGGCGATAATTCAGATAAAATATTGAAGAGGTGTAAGGTTGATAGTAGAAGGGTCCGTATAAGCGCATCACAATTAAACCACATTCGCACTCAAGGAATGATGTTTTAATGCGATTTTCTTTTGCTTTGTATGACGCAATCATCCCTGTCTCTATAGTAAACATCCAATCCAATAAAAGTTTTACCAAGTAATGATCAACTTTTCATGCTATGCCTAGCGGATTGGGAGCAAACTTTTGATTTTCATGATAAGAACGAAACGCCATGCAGGTGTTGTATATTTAAGCATGTTTATTATGATTTGCTTATTTAAAGCACTGTCAACAGTCATGTCTCCCAGTGAGAAAGTGTGAGCTATGATAATGAACTCCAATCACTCATTGAAATCTCTTTTGCATGTGTCAGATCAAGTTATATTATGGAAAGGTACTTGATAAGTGTTCGTTAGACACAAAGAAAATCATTTTATGCAGGTATTTTGAGAACAGTGTCAAATAAAACGGATATAGAAAGTTAAGTTGGGGCTAAGCAGCTTGAAAACGAAGAAAACGAGATACTATTATAAGCGGAGGAGTTGTTTATCTGGGCTCATTATCTAAATGGTATCTGACATGGGGCTGTCAGCATTTTTATTCATGGGTCGTTATAAACACGAGGAGTTCCACAGGAAGCCCTTTGATAGTGTGAAACATAAAATAAATGGCACAAAACTAGAAACCGTTTCCTAATTAGGTGTCATTGCAACCATGCAATATAACATTGTTGGGACTTATTGGGAGGTCGTTGTCATTCATTTCACTGCATACGGGTGCAGAAAGCAGACTGAGAGTGCAGTGTTGCGTACGGTAAATTTGAGCAATTGTTAAATAAAAATTTTATACAGCAGTTTTTACATCATTTCAAGTTAGATTGATGGTAATAATGCGACATACACAAAATGTGAGACAAAAAATGCAACGCTTACCTAAAGTGCAAGTCATCATTCATCATCATGCGCATCTTTAAAATCTAACTCGTTCATCCGAACAATTATTATAGATGCAAATGGCAGTAAACGCCAACTCACAAATGTGTGCTCTAATCACAGAGATTGCAGACGTACATAATACATTATGATTACCTACTGACATAATGAGCGGACATCCTGCATGAATTATTATAATTCATAAATAGTAGTACATACTTGCTGCTTTTCGTCAGTTTACTTACTGTTTAAAAAATTGAAAGTCTCTCAAAAAGATAAGAAATGAATAACTGTAGTAACCATAATCTACGACCTACCTCTGTGAAATAATTGATCAGAGTCGCTGATAAAGGGTGCTGTTGGCTGAATGAAAATTGCAGGTTATGGTTGCAATTACGATTAAAACGAACTCGCATTATATGAAACTGGTGGAGCGAAGAAACGAAATGGAAAAATATCACATAATTTACCACTGTGACATGCTTTTACTCTTGCGACAATAGAAATTATACTACTTTTAAAATGTGATGCTGGTGCACATAATTACCCGGCAGATTCGTTGCTGAAAAATGTAAGCTGCAATAATTGCAGCATTTCAGTTATGTGTATGCATGCTTACTCACCGGAAACTTGTCGAAATAAAAGGATTTTCTGGTCACTTTATGATTTACGAGCAGTTTAGATGGTAAAATGATTTTAATTAAACCTCAGTGTAACGATTTGCCCCATTCCTGCAATTCTCATCTTTATATACTTGTACTTTATTTCATACTTTATTTATAGGTACGAACATTATACATCACACAAACAATACTATAAAGTCAATAAATTTAAATGGTTCTTTTATGCAAACCTGTCAATGATCATGACATTTCCGTTTCAAGAAATGTAAAAACAATAGCATAATTTCCGCAGCATTACCTACGACATGTACTACCTATTACTAACTGCCGCGCGGGTACATTACTGAAACATGAAAAACGATTTATGTACATATTTTTATCCTGAGCTACAATAGACAGACCATTCGTAATGTCGTAAGTTGTACTTAAACAAAAAAAGTCCCATATTCTTAAGATATGACTTATTTGAAAAGATGTATTAAGTATTTGTGATGATGGTGTTACACTGAAAGAAATTATCTTTCAGGAGTTGTAATACATTTAGGTACATTTAGATGCAAAGACCCTCATCATGCCATTTTCATCTTAATTATAGTATAGTATAAATATATATTATGAATAATTTAGCTTATGCGACAATAAATGATAAATTAATACTTTTTATACGTGTCGGCTTATTCAAGAGAGAGATCCTGCCTATCCTTCTCATTCGTATGATGAAATTACGGTGCTTGACTATACGATCCAAATACGTTACTTGATCCGGCATCAGTTCCGAAATAATTAAGCTTGGAATTATCAAAGTCGCCTGCTTTTATCTCGTCCATAAATCTCCACATGATCATGAGCGTTGTCACTCTGTACACTTTTTCTATCTCTAGAAATCCACTTATCAGAGTGTACTCCCCAAGAAGGAGATCAATTAGAGACCCGGCGATGCTGAAAGCGAGGAGTAGCGCCCGCATAAAAAACCAGTGCTTGCAGTGCCGAAGATTTCGCTGTTGTTGAACAGAAAAGTGGCGGAGGTGGAAATTGTTCGCACAACGTGCGGCAGGTAATTGGTTATTGTATTTTGTATCAAGTTCCCCATTGTACAGTTCATTAGGGTTCACGTCACATCGTGTCATATAGAAAATGAAACAAGAAAATTGATAAAATTATAACATTTTCATAAATAATTCATCACCGCTTCTACTTCAACATCATGCAACGATAATAATAATAATATGTGTCAAAAATATGATCAAAATGATTGCAAATTCGCGACAGAAGAAACAATATTAGCTCCTTTACACGCTTCAAGAAAAGAATAATTTTAAATTTGGTGTGATGGCATAGTAATAAATCAGCATAATAATGCGACGAATAAATCCAAGAAAATGTATCAAGACTACCACCAAGGCATGATAGATAAATTGACACTTATAAGAAAGACACTGAAGCTTATAAGAAAGACGTAAACATTTTTCCAAGTTCAAAAATGATAGTATGTAATAGTTACAATGGCAGTGTGCGCTATATTATGTAACCTACTTGCGAGTACTATGAATCTTTCTCTGTGTCTGTTAAAGAAGTTGTGGAAAGAAACAGCGACCAACCCGACATTTAAAGCTCCAGGCATGACGGATACAAAGAAAATGAAGGAAGAAGCAACATTAGGGAAAATTGTTGCTTGTTGACTGACATGACACACGCACACATACAATTTTGCATCATATATAGACCGTTATGCTACAAAGTTGGACAAAAATAATTACGCGACTCCATTTGAGCGTTATTGCATATCCTTTTAGAAGGCGTAAGTTTACAGTCCTTAGTACGTTGGCTCGTATATTATGCGTATGTCTGCATTGCAAAACAAACATTACTTCGGTACTTATTTATGAGAATGAGGATGATGATAGCATACACATTTGTGATGACTTTTGCCTTTACTATGAGAGTATTTAATGGACATGCAGAACGTTGTCAGTTGTGACTGTATGGTGAAAATTCCTAAGATCAAGAAAATGCAAAGAGTATCCCATGTATATCTACCATAAGAGTTGGCACCATGGGATTTCATATAGGAAACCAGCAGCAAAACTCCATTTGAAATGCAAGAGGATATGTTTTGCATCTTTGAGTAGCTAAAAACTTGGGTAAAAAAAATTTAAAAGAGACAGTCAGTATTCAGTGACTTCATTACCAATAGAAAAATTCTTTCGTCAACGTTGTCGATGCATAAATCAAAATGTGTTATCAGAGAGAAAAAACTAAAAAAACTGTCTAAGGCTAGGTACTAGGGTTGTTTATTCAAGCCAACGGGGACACATCACGATGACGAGGATGAAACTATGCTGATACCCGTTTCAGATTACGTTGGTGTTGAATGAGTGAAAACGATGATACTGTGCTCGAGATATGAGTTTTTGCTTCCTTTTGTGTAGTTTAAAAATGGCAGTATGATAGACTTGATATAAAATAGGACATAATGTTTGTGTTGTATGCGCATTTAGATACGTCAATGTCGCATAATTTTCAGACAAAGTTGTAAATGATATGAGAAAAAATACTGCTTTGGCACGAAAGACTACACAGTAGAATATATAACATACAGTTGACAATGACATGGAAACCATCGCCACTATTGAATGTTATGCCCTCCACCAACATGATTCGATCAGG